>JAPKLW010001639.1:55231-103714 GCA_026898455.1 Plectranthus barbatus | reverse complement strand
TATAAATAAAACAGGGAAAATAATAATAATAATAAAAAGAATTAGCGACCACTTTAGCGACCAAATATTGTTGCAAAAAATTAACCTCAATTAGCGACGAATTTGCGATTAAAGTCTTGTCTCCAAAATTTGCGACTACATCTGCTACAAAATCTAGTCGCAAAAATTTGCGACCAAAAGTGGTTGCAAAGCTCGTCTCCAAAATTTGCGACAAGTAATATTTGTGGTCGCAAAAATTTTGCAACCAGCTTATTTGCGACCAACATATGTGGTCGCAAATTGGTTGCTAAAAGTTGATTAGCAACCAGATTTAACAAATTTGCGACCACTCTTTTGGTCGCAAATTGCTTCTTTTTTTGTAGTTATATATTGAAAAAGAGTTACAACAGATCCCGTGAAATTAGGGAGAAGAATAAACACAAAAGATATTAAAAGATAAATAGAATCATACTATCCTAAAATACAAGATTTACAATATATTTCCTTTGTTATCCCCCCGCAAGCGTTGCGTAGGATGAAGACAAACGCAAAGCTTGGATCGCAGCAATTCAAAGGTTAGTCGAGGAAGGCTCTTCGTGTATATGTCAGCGACCTGGAGATGAGATGGTACAAAATGAGTTGAATGTCGTCCAGAAGATACGAGCTCACGCACAAAATGATAATCTAAGTCGATGTGCTTGGCACGTTTATGAGAAAAATTAAGGATTTTGGCTAAGGAATATAACACTTTTATTGTCACAAAGCAATTGGGGCCAGTTAGGAGGATGAAGTCGAAGTTCGCGTAGTAGATTAGAAAGCCAAACAAGCTCAGCAGCAACATGTGCCATACCGCGATACTCCGACTCACAGCTAGAACGAGCAACAGTTGGTTGCATCTTCGCACTCCAGGAGACTAGATTACCTCCTAAAAATATAGAATAGGCCCATATGTAGATCAACGAGTGTCAATGCAACGAGCCCAATTCGCATCTGAATACCCAATAATAGACGAGTCTGAGCGCCGAACAAATGATAAACCAAAGTGTAAAGTGTCTTTTACATAGCGAAGAATACGCTTTAAGGCGAGAAAATGATCAGTGGTTGGCGATTGCATGAATTGGCGAACAACATTCACAGCATAAGAGAGATCTGGACGTATTATTGTTAAATATTGAAGAGCACCAACAAGAGAACGATACAGGGTAGGATCAGAAAATGGAGTGCCATCACGAACAAGTACCTCATTTGCAACCAATGGTGTAGCAATAGGTTTTGAATCCAGCAACTAAGCACGCTCGACAATATCGTGAGCATATTTAGCTTTACTAAGAAAAATACCATCACAGGTGTAGGAGACCTCAAGCCCAAGAAAATAATTTAAATGGTCGAGATCCTTAATGGCAAACTCGCGATGAGTGCGAGAGATGAAGTGACGAAGCATAGTTGGATCATTACCTGTGACTATGATATCGTCGACATATATGAGAAGAAAGAGTGTTGATGATCCACGAGTTAAATAAAATAAAGTGGTGTCTGCTTTGCTTTGTAAGAAACCCAGTCCAAGCAGATAGTTGCTGAAACGGTGAAACCATGCAAGGGGAGCTTAACGAAGGCCGTAGAGAGCATTCTTGAGTCGACAAACATGATTTGGAAAACGCGAGTGAACAAACCCAGGTGGTTGAGACATGTAAATAGGCTGAGAAAGAACACCATTAAGAAAAGCGTTCTTTACATCAAGTTGATGTAGTTGCCACCCACAATGAACAGCAAGTGCCAAAATAACCCGAACAGTAGTAACTCGAATTACCGGGCTGAAGGTGTGGTGAAAATAAGACCCTAGAATCTGAGAAAATCCTTGGGCAACCAGACGTGCATCATGTCATTCAATGGAGCCATTAGCTCGAAACTTGGTTCGAAAAACCCATTTCGAACCAATAATACTTGCGTCCGGAGGTCGTGGCACAAGATCCCATGTCTTGTTAGAATGCAAGGCATCAATTTCTTCTTGCATTGCAGACATCCATACCGGTGACTTAGCTGCATATTTGAAACCACGAGGTTCAGAACAGGTATTTAGTGCTGAAATTAGTGTAGTAGATGATAGACTCATAGGATATCGAGGTTTGAAGACACCAGCATGAGCGCGAGTTACCATTGGATGAGATGGCGCAGTTGAGTCCACGACAGGAGGAGGAGCAGTATTATGTGCGACTGTTGGAGAAGAAGGAATAAGAGGTTGTTCTGTAGTATCATGAACTAGTTGCTCTATAGTGGGAACAACAGGAAGATCATCATCATCCAAGATAGGAGAAGGTTGCTGCGTTGGAATTGAGGGGTCAACCGGGGCTTGAACTTGTGATGAAGACACAGGAGAGGACGAAGATACACCATAAAAAATGTAATAATATCAAGAGGAGCAAGAGATGGTTTTCCTTTGTCGCGAGAAAATGGAAAGAATGCCTCATCAAACTGCACATGTCGCGTGACAAATACTCGTGAAGAGCAAGTATCAAGACATCAGAATCCTTTATAAACAGAACTATAGCCCAAAAATACGAAGGTCAACTTCGTGGAGATAATTTATGGGCTGCATAGTCACGTAAGAATGGGAAAACGCGGCATTCAAACAGGTGAAAAATAGAATAATTTGGAGGAGAACCAAATGATACCTCAAATGCTGATTTATCATGAAGGATCGAAGAGGGCAAACGGTTGATGGAATAGACTGTTGCGGCAAGAGCATCGAACCAAAAAGAAGCAGGCACATGAGCATGGAATAACATGGAGAGGCCTGTTTCAGTGATGTGACGGTGCTTGCGTTCTGCCCGTCCATTTTGCTGAGGTGTATAAGAACAAGAAAAACGATGAAGAATGCCATGTCTAGACATAAAATCCCGAACACGAGTATTAACAAACTCAGAACCGCCATCACTTTGGAAAACTTTTATATTGCTGTTGAAATGATTACACACAAAGCGGTGAAAATGCTCCAACGTGGCAAAGAAATCAGATTTAGCTTTTAACGGATAAATCCAAGAAAATCGGGAAAAATCATCAACAAATACCACATAATATTTGTAGCCATCATATGTCAAAATAGGAGCAGGGCCCCAGAGATCACAATGAATTAATTCAAGAACGGCAGATGCACGTTTTTCATTTAAAGCAAAAGGTAAACGTGAGCTTTTAGCCATTTTACAAGAAGAACAAACAGTGGGATCCGGTAATATTGATGAAACAGATAAATGTCCTAATTTATTCAATAGAGAAATAGTACAAAATGGGACATGCCCCAAACATAAATGCCAAAGGGAAAAGCTAGCCTTCAGAGAATGTGTGCGAAGAGCTGCAATCAACGCAGGAGAACCACTGTCAAGCAAGTAAAGACCATTATCACATCGGCCTTGAGCGAGAATTTTCTTGGTGTCTCGGTTCTAAATAGCAAAAGAGGTCAGAAAATACTACATCAACTGGAAAATCTGAAGTTAATTTATTGACAGAAAGTAAATTTTTTGTGAGATGAGGCACAACAAGAACATCTAACAATTTTAGATCAGGAGATAAAACCGAAGAACCAATATGTGAAATGGAAAGCAGAGAACCATTACCAACAACTACAACACCATTACCAGAATAAAGCTCGTAGGAATCAAGAGAGGACTACTGATTGGTCATGTGTGCTAAAGCACCCGAGTCTAGGTACCAGTCCGGAGCCGAAGAAGCCACATTACAAGAGGTTTGAAACGACTGAGCCAGATTCGCAGCCGTTATATCAGATTTGCAAGCATTGAGAAACTTCATAATGTTCTCCTCGACAAATCTGACAATGCGGAGTGTAGCTTCGGCGATTATTATTTCGACCAGAGTGTGAGCGACTTTTACCTGTACCTGAATTGCGGCATGCATTTCCTGAACAAGCACTATTTAATGGCTGATCCTGTGCAACTATGATGGTAGCCAGAAAAGGCAGCATGCCGTCCATAGCAAGAAACATATACTCAAATTGTTTGGCTTGATGGACCAAATCACAAAAAACGGGCATAGGAGTCAAGGCGAGACGGGTGTCAGCAAACGATGTGAAGCAACCACCAAGACCACGCAAGAACTAATGCCCTTTGTCTGAATCATCAAGAACACGGTTAATGGTTGAGAGTTGGTCACATAAAGCTTTGAATTTACGGCTATAATCATCAACAAATAGATCACCACGACGAAGCGATAGGAGTTCCTCGCGTAGTTGGTGAGTGCGAGATGCAGAGGAATCAGAAAAAGATTTTTGAAGAGTTGTCTAGGCGGAGTGAGAGGAGGAGCAATCAATAACCTCCGACATAGCCTCAGCAGTGAGAGAGGTCCAGAGAACTGAGAAAACCTTGAAGATCGAAGCATTCCGCCATATGAAGAATCTGACGATGCCATAGAAGATAGGTGGAAGAATCTAGTTTGACGGGAGTCATGCTTATCATGGTATTCACGGGTAGGGAATCAGGTGTTTGATTAGCCATGCTGAAAAAATGGAAATTGCTTAAGGATTCAGTAGTAACAGGGAGAATGGAAAAAGAGAAGCGGGGAAGATGAGGATCGAAAATTTAGGCTGATACCATGTAGGAGAAGATAATTCAATCACCGTGAGAGGTGATAATCTTGTATTGAGTATATATTGAAAAAGAGTTACAACAAATCCGTGAAATTAGGGAGAAGAATAGACACAAAAGATATTAAAACGTACGTAGAATCATACTATCCTAAAATACTAGATTTACAATATATTTCCTTTGTTAGTTAGACTACCCACTAGTGGATGTACGTTGTTCAAGATTGTGCACATGTGGATTTTTTTTTCTTTTAAAAAAGCAATAACCGAAGTTAAGCTGCAACTTAATGCAACTCAAACAAAAAAAAATTGTTCCAACCAGAAGTTGCCAAGTATTAGCTTCTGGTTGGATGATTATATATTATATAATTTTATTTTAATTTAAAAATAAATAAATAATTAATCAAAAAATATGTATAAGATGTATATCAAAATTCATCATTTTTTTTCTATAAAATAAAATCCAATATTAATGTATTTTCACAAACAATCCAAAATTTTTCTTTTGCTTGCATTAGTTCTTAAAATTTTCAATCTTAAAGTTATGGATCAAAATCATCCAAATTATTTTTTCAACCCTCAGTAGTATTCATCCTATTTATAAAATCTTTCAATTGAGTTTATGAAATTCAATTATATATATATATATATATATATATATATATATATATAATAAAGTGAAAAAAATAGACTGTAGGTTGTTGAAAGTGATTATATTGAGAAAAAAATTAAATTAGGTTGTGGGTTGTATATATGTAAGAGAGAGAAATTAAAAAAGTTGGGTTGTGTTGGCTTGTTGAGGTTGTTGTAGTGGATAGTTTTAAAGTCAAGCATAACAATTAGAATGTATAACTTTTTCTATTCAATTCTTTTGTTAATAAATATTAATTAGGATCGATTACATTATTATTAACTTTTAACTAGAGATGGTCCCATGATGCGGTAAAAGTTCAATCACAATAAACTCTCAACCACACTCAAGAATAAAATATCAATCCAAGTTCTTCTTGATTCGCCTACTAGAATACCGAGCTACTCAAGTGAAGTCTTATAGCTAAGCATGATTCAATCGTTGAGTAGTTTCTAATCATCTAATCATGCAATTCAAATCTATGCTAACAATATATGAATAACACGAATTTAACCAACAAAGATTAATTGAACAATCCTTCTCAATATGGTAAACCAAGTCAATCACAATTCTCAAGCTAGGAAGATAGGATGTTGAGTTGAGTAGAGATGCAATCAAATTTGGTTAATCATTGTTGCAAACATTATTTAATTCCTAGGAGATTGAGCAATCGACCCTACACTCGATAGCCCCTTGTCACGGCGAGCTACCGGTTGATGATCTAGAACTAGCAAACAGTCAAGTTATTTAGCCCTAGACCACTCCAAATGGTTCGTCAATTATTGCCCTTCGACCTAGCACCGCACAGGGATTGGAACTAAAATCGTATGAATTAACACTAATCACGACCATTCCGCCCGCATGTTGGCTGCAGCGTTCACGTCAACTACCTCCTAAGTTGGCTATTACCTACACCTAAGAGGTAAGGAACAAGCTCTAGTGAAATCCAAACTCTCAAAGGAAAGTAAACACACAATTCTCATACCAAATTCTCATGCATCCTTCCTCAAATCAACATCCAAAACAGTTTAGAACTTCATACCTTTCAATTGTGCAAATACAATTTGGAATTCAATGAACTTCATTACAATTTGAAAGTAGAAAATAAGATTCTTCCCCAATTTGGATTGGTTGACTTGATCCACCGCCTTCAATCTTCAATCTCTTACAAGTATTGATGAATTAATCTCCTAGATGTTCTAGGATTATGATGAATTGGAATGGAAAAATGGAATCTAGGGAAAAATCTAGCTAACGTATGTGAAAATTGACAAAAGTTCTTCCAATAACCGCCTCTTCCCCTTCTTATAATGAGTAAACAGGGCCTCGGATCGCCCGGTCGAAGTTTGGCTCGCCCGGGCCATCAAAAACTGCCAAAAACCACCAAAAACCGACTTGGCTCGGCCGGTCGAAGTTTGGCTCGACCGAGCCAAGTCTCTGTTCGCTCGCTCGACCGGTCCTGCACCTGCTCGGCCGGTCCTGCGCGATCTCACGGTTTTGGCCATAACTTCCTCTCCCGAACTCCGATTGACCCGATTCCAGTTGCGTTGGAAAGCTAGCTCGAAGCTCTATCCATTGACATGCTGAAAACAGCCAAGTGCTAAAAATTGCGTTTTGGCTCGAGCTCTCCAAACTCCAAACACGTGCGATTTTCCTCCAAAACTCCACCAAAATTGCTCGTTTATGCCCAAAACCTATCCTACACACATCAAACACACAAAACATGAAAACACAACCAAAATACGACAAAAACATATGATACGGGAGTAAAATAGCCACAAACAAGCATGTACACACATCAAAATATAGGTCATTTTACGCACGTATCATCCCATCAACATTCTGCTTGATTTTAATCAACCATATGCACCCCACCAAATTCTTATTAGGAGGCACATTTGTAAGAACCTAAGCCTCATTTTTGTGTAAAGTAATAAACTCAAAAGGCATGGCATTTTTCCAATGAGACCTAGAGAGGGGGCTTTAGAAATTATTTTTTGGTTCAATGTGAATAAAAGTATTTTAAAAAAAAAGTTGAGATTCAAAAATGGAATGTGATGATTCGAATAAAATAGGAGTGGATAGTGGTGAGTGGCGGTGTTGTGGAGATGAACAAGTAGTGTTTCTACACAAGGGCTAGATGATGATCTGAAGCATAAAAAAGTATGACAGAGTTGTTGAGTATTTAATATTTGAAATGGAAAAAAACCTTCATGAAAGAAAGCATCTCTTGGAATGATGATTTTACCAATTAGAAGCAAAACTTGGTAACTCTTGTGGCTTCGACTCATACCCAAAAAAGTGTCACTATCTGACCAAGCTCAAATTTGTTTGTTATAAGACCTTAAAAAGAGAATAGCACAAACAACCAAAAACTTTAAGGATAGAGAGGTCAGATTTTTGGTTGTAGAGTAGGCTAAGTGGTATTCGGAATTCAGAATTGTGGTGAACGCATCATCAATATTTTATAGAAAAATTGGACTAGAAGAGTAGGGACAATTCCGATTATATAGTCTAGTTTAATCTTGCACGTTTGTTAAAAATTATTTAATATTTAAACAAACTTTTAACATTACCTTATTTAAAGTATTAATTAACTTCTCATTTTCATAATATTACATTTAATATTCTTATTTTTCAAAGTTATGCAGGGATATAATTGTAAATTATCATATGAAAACTATACCAAATATAGAAATTGAATCATATAATTGAAACAAACTAAAATAATAACCTGGACCAAATAATTGGTACAGACGAGTACAAAACATTAATGCCTATTACTAAGGACAAGTATCAGGGATGCTGTCTCTCCTGATTGGTCCACAATTGTCTTGGTGCTCTTTTATCTAAATTATTTGCTGATAGGGGTGGGAATAGGCCGGGCTACCCGACAGGGGCCTACGGCCTAGCCTACTATAGGCCAGGCCAGTCCAGGCCAATTTCGTAAATAGGCCAGGCTTAGGCTATTTAAAAAGCCTATTTAGCTAAGCAAGCCCGGGCTCAGGCTCGAAAATAGGCCTACTAAGCCTAACAGGCCGGCCTATGAAAATAATCATATATTATATAATCAATTAAATATATTTATTATCTAGAATTAAAAATTTCTTTATGATTTATGAATAATAAAATAAGTTAAATAAATTATTTGTTACTAAATAATATATTTATCTAATTTATTAAATGTATTTGTTATTGAAATAACATAATATATTTATAACTTAAAAATAAAATATACATTATAAATTTTAAGTAGGCTCTCATAGGCTTTATACAGGCTAAAGATCAGACTTATTTCATTAAAAAGGCCAGGCTTAGGCCTACAAAAAGGCCTACTATAGATAACAGGCCAGGCTCAGGCCTCTTCAAGTTATAGCAGGCCCAGGCCTTCGGGACCAAAGCCCAGCCTAGCCCAGCCTATTCCCACCCCTATTTGCTGACTATATAATTGAAGTAAGATGGCGAACACTTGTAATCAACATTTTGAACCCCGATGTTGAGGCTTGTTTCGATGGCTGATATAAGACTCGAAGGGTCAGACAGCCGCAAAGATAGAGGCTTCAATAAGATTTGATGATGCCTTGAGCTGAAATCCACCATTGTTGAGGAAGAATGCAAGACAGGGGCATCTGGCACAACTGAGAATCCATTTCCATTTGAAGGTATAGACAGAGGCACCGGCTTTGGCGGCTGACCCTGGCTCTTTTGACGGTTCCTGGCCTCTTTGATAGGCATTTCAGTAGTGATGTCGAAGAGGCTAGAATGGCGGCGACAACGATTGATGTTAATGCTCCGGCGGAGGAAGTGTTTCTTAGAATGACTAGCAACTTCGTTTGGAGTGCGGGTCTTAACGTAGTTTTTTGAAATTGTTTTCCAATCTCCCCTTCCAACCATTTGCAAACCAAGGAGAAATAGCTTGTGTTCCTCCTCTGTCCACGGAACACCTAAAAATTGCAAAGCGATCCATAAACTACTGAAATAAATCACATCAACTCATGGAGATGTACATGAATGTATGTGCGTGCATAGAGAGAGCGAGAGAGTGTTTTTCGTAATCGGTATCACAAACGACCAAAATTGCAGTAATTCAATCAGAATCCTGATGATGAGTGATCTGACCTCGTTTACGCTCGCTATTCCTATTGGCCGGTTGAGGCACAACATCACCAGCGGAGGCGTATCCAGCGGCGCCGTCCTCCGGCGGGCTGTTTTTGATCCCGCCATTACCAATAGGCTCATATTCAGACAGATTATTCATGCTGGCGCACTTCCTCATCGGATCCACTCTAATCCAGACACCAAACAGCTTGATCTCGCCACCGGTGGAGTGATAGGGTTTTCCCTAAACGTAAAAGTGTTTATTGATGAATATAAATAGAGAGCGAAAAGATATGAAAAACAATACAAGATATGCAAAAATACTAAACCCTAGATATAAAACCCTAGATAATAGGAAACCCTAGATATGACTATATCTTCATATCTTGATATTCTATCATCCCCCTCAAGCAAAGGTGTCGGAAGCATGACGAGTCTGAGCTTGTGTCTGAAAAACTGGAAAGAGGTACGCGGAAGAGCTTTTGTGAAGATGTCAGCAATCTGAAGCTCCGCCGGTACAAATTCAGTGAGAAGTTTACCGGCCTGAATAAGTTCCTGTACAAAATGATAGTCGATGTCAATGTGCTTGGCTCTTTTGTGGGCGACCGGATTTTGAGTAAGGAAAATCGAGCTTTTGTTGTCACAAAATAGACGCGGCGGTCAAACAAGCGAGACGTGTAACTTGCGAAGAAGAGAGGATAGCCAGATAATCTCAGCTGCAGTATTAGCCATAGCACGATATTCGGACTCACAATTGGATCGGGCGACTGTCGGTTGCTTCTTCGCACTCCAAGACACAAGATTTCCAGCTAAGAAGACAACATATCCATAAGTGGAGCGACGAGTGTCAACACATCGCGCCCAATCGGCATCCGAGTAGGCAACTAGATCGACGGAAGACTGTCGTGAGAAAGATAACCCATGAGAGAGAGTGCCCTTAACATAACGAAGGATGCGTTTCACCGCCTGAAAATGGTCGACCGTGGGAGACTTAAGGAATTGACTGACAAAATTCACTACAAAGGCAATGTCGGGACGAGTAATGGTGAGATACTGCAAAGCACCAACGATGGACCGATAATGTGTAACATTGTCGTACACTTCACCGTCCGGGGAGAATGTGGCGTCGACAGGGAGAGGAGTGCTGACCGGCTTAGCATCCAGTAAATCCGATCGCTCGAGAATATCTTTAGCATATTTAGCTTGAGAAAGAACCAGACCATCCTTGGTGTAAGTGATCTCCAATCCCAGAAAGTAGCTAAGCAGGCCCATGTCTTTAATAGCAAATTCCTTGTGCATGCGAGAGATGAAACTCGAAATATAAGCTGCATTATTTCCAGTGAGTATAATGTCGTCAACATAAACAAGTAAGTAAAGTATAATAGAACCACGACGATAGATAAATAGTGAAGTGTCGGCTTTGCTGCAAGTGAAGTCCGAAGATAGCAGAAAAGTGCTCAACCGTTGAAACCAAGCGCGAGGAACATGGCTCTGATACCATGATAGGATTTTCCGCAAATGTAAAAGTGTTTATTGATGAATATAAATAGAGAGCGAAAAGATATGGAAAAATACTAAACCCTAGATATAAAACCCTAGATAATAGGAAACCCTAGATATGACTATATCTTGATATCTTGATATTCTATCATGGAGGAGGCGGACGGCGAGTCGCTGCTTTGCGACATTCTCTCAAATGGAACGGAATTTGGATTGAGTGAAAGAAATGAATGCTGTTTTTATATTCAGTGAAACGTGATGGCCGTACGGTAAGATGTAATGAAATTTTGATTTTATAAAAGTTGAAGAGTATATATGAGGGGCATTGTGGGTGGATGGATAATTTCTTACTTTCTTTTGGGAAAAGGCAATTAAATGTGGATACATATTTTAGACGGATAAAGATGGAAATTATTCCTAATTTGAAATCGATAAAATTTTATCAATTAACTTGAAATTTTATCTTATTATTTTTAAGGAATCATACTATTATATTTGGTATTTTAAAAAATTTATCCTTCTAACTTTTTATATTATGAAATTTTATCTGATATTTATTTTTATTGGTTAAACATACCATAGGAGATGGAAAATATTCTTAATAAATATTAATTAGGATCGATTACATTATTATTAAATTTTAATAATTATTATTTGGGATCAAATTCAATTTGGACTAGAATGCTATGAGCCGACAAGTTCACGTACAACACCTATTACCCATCTAAATAATGCTCCCATAGGGTCCAACATTCGGAATCGGGAACAATGTGATAAAATAGAGGAAAAGCCATGAAATAGGAAAGGAAAACTATATTTCTTCACACTCTGAAAGTATACAGGCAGTAGGAATATATACACGAGATCCTAACAAACTAGCTTCTAGCCCCTTCGCATCTAACCAACTAGATGCTCTATCAACGATGTACAATGAGAGGAATCAAACATGCTGATATCTAGGGTGGATATTCATCATCTATCACCATGTCATTACTATCGAGAACATTCTTTGGGTGAGCATTCACAAAACGTGATTTGCGCTGATGTGGAGAGTCTCGCTCGTGTGAAGGCTTCGTACGTATGCATGAGGAATTGGATGGTTGTCGCATGCATGCAGACGAGAACTGTGGTGCCCCCCCTTCAAGTTGAACTTGCCAAAGATTCAGCTTGGACAATAAGGAGGAAAAAGAAGAAGTAGACAAAGCTTTGGTGAAGAAGTCGGCCACTTGTTGCTGTGAGGAAATGTGCAGCGGAAGAATGAAGCCTCGTTTGTAAGCATTGCGCACAACATGGCAGTCGATTTCAAGGTGCTTGGTTCGCTCATGAAAGACAGGATTCTCCGTAATATGTATAGAAGCTTGACTATCACACCAAAGCGAGATGGGTAAGATGGCTGCGCAGGCAAGATCATGTAAGATATATGAAATCCACTGAAGCTCTCGCACAGTTGCAGCAAGAGCACGATACTCGGCCTCGGCGGAAGAAGAAGAAACAGTGGTCTGCTTCTTGGTCTTCCAAGAAACAAGACAACCACCCCAGAAAATGCAAAAACCAGTTAAAGAACGCCGTGTGGAACGGCAAGCACCCCAATCCGCATCGCTGTATGCCGGAAGCTGGAAATCTTGTGAAGAAGAGTAAAATAACCCGCGTGAGGGACATTGAGCGAGATAGCGAAGAACATGTATAGCAGCTGTCCAATGTGAAGACCGTGGGAACTGAACAAATTGATTGAGTTGTTGAACGACATACGTGATGTCCGACCGAGTGTAATTAAGATAGAGGAGCCTGCCAACCAACCTTCTATAACGCTCAGGTTTATCAAGAAGCGGTGAAGTATCCTAATCTGGGGCTGAAAAGTGAAGGCCTGGTGGAAAAGGAGTGGAGGTCCGCGAGCAATCTAAAAGACCCGCGTCTCGGAGAATGTCAGTAGCAAATTTGGTTTGACTGACAAATATACCATCATCCGAACGAACAAACTCCATGCCAAGAAAATATTTAACCGGCCCAAGATTTTTAATAGTGAAAGCATCGTGCAGAAAAGATTTGGCTTTCTCCTGTAGCTCCAAGCTTGAACCTGTGAGTAAGACATCGTCCACATAGACAAGTAGGAAAAGAAATTCACCATGTCGGCAATATCGAAATAAACAATGATCATGAGCAGATTGTTCAAAGCCAAAAGAATGGAGTTTAGAAGTAAACTCCAGATTCCACTGTCGGGAAGCTTGTTTAAGCCCGTAAATTGACTTGCGTAACCTGCAAACTTCTCCTTGCTTCACCTTAGAATAACCTGGTGGAGCAACCATGTAAATATCTTTACTCAAAGAGCCGTGGAGGAAAGCGTTGTTGACATCTAACTGATGCAAATGCCAGCCTCGTGCAGCTGCCATGGCAATGAGCAAACGGATTGTGACAACCTTAGCAACGGGGGAGAAAACGTCAGTGTAATCCTCACCCTCAACCTGGGTAAAGCCTTTAGCAACAAGGCGCGCCTTGTAGCGCTCAACACTTCCATCGGCATGGCACTTCACTTTATAAACCCACTTGCAACCGACAACTTTCTTTCCCGGCGGCAAAGTGGTGATCTCCCAGGTATTGTTGCGTTCAAGAGCATCCAATTCATGATGCACAGCTTCCTGCCAATGAATGTTAGTTCTGGCTTGATTATAAGAAGATGGTTCTTGTAAAGTAGACAAAAAAGCAACAAGGTTAGTATGAGCATGTGTGATGGAAACAGGATGGTCATTAGTGTTGATGGAGTGGGGTTGATGTGAGACATTGGTGACATAGTCGTGGAGCCAGGAAGGAGGTTGAGAAACTCTATGACTGCGACGTGGAGGAAGAGAAGGTGAAGAGTGTGAGACATCTAGAGTAGGTGTAGCCGAAGAAGGTGGAATAGGTGAGTCATTTGGTGTAGGTGCGGCTGAAGAGGATGGAATAGGGGAGATGGGACTGTGATCATCAAAGTGTGAGAAAGAAGGTGAGCTGGATGAAGGTGGAGGATGTGAAGATGGTTCAGTGTGTGAAGGGAAGACATTTTCATGAAAGATGACATCCCGGGAAATCATCATTTTCCGAAGAGTAGGAATATACATCTTAAACCCCTTCTGACCAGCTGGATATCCCACAAAGATCCCAGCCAAGGATTTGCAGCCAAGCTTATCTCTATGACCTCCCTTTTGTAGGACATATCCTGGACAACCAAAAACACGCAACATAGAGTAATCAGGATCCTGTTTATACAACAATTGATAGGGCGTTTTCCAATGTAAAATAGGTGAAGGAGTTCGATTAATAACGTGAGTGGCTGTGAGTATAGATTCCCCCCCAGAATTTGGTAGGTAATTTGGAATGGAGAGGAAGTGTTCGAGCAACTTGGATAATATGTTGGTGTTTACGTTCAACAACCCCATTTTGCTGAGGGGTATAGGGACATGATTTTTGATGAAGAATACCGAGGTCACTAAACAAGCGATGGCAGGAGATATTTACAAATTCACTACCATTGTCGGATCGTATCACTTTAATGGTTTTTCCAAACTAATTATGAACATAATTAAAAAATGTATGGAGAACGGAACAGACTTGAGACTTAAAACGAACCAGGAAGGTCCATGTATTTATACTAAAATCATCCATGAGGGTGAGAAAATATCGACATCCATTGAGTGAATCCACATTGTAAGGGCCCCAAAGATCAAGATGAACAAGTTCAAAGATATCTTGGCTTTTGATTGAACTCAAAGGGAAACTACATCTCTTTTGCTTAGACAAAGAGCAAGCATGACAGAGAAGATCATTACAGTTCTTGGAAAGAGGAATAAAACCAGACAAATGAGATAAAACTAAACTAGAGGGATGACCTAAAAAAGAATGCCATAAACCCGCTGAGAAGAAGGCTTTATTTAAGGTGGAATAGTTGTCCGGTGCACGGGGCGTGTGAAGCATGGAGAGGATGGCGTGAATGGTGTGATGGGAAAAGGAGTGTTTGTCCAGAATATAGAGATCCTTCACAGATCTTCCAGCAGCAACGATGTTATGAGAACTATGATCCTGTATCACAAAATAAGTTGGATAAAAAGTGCAATAAACTTTGGAGTCAGCTGCAAGTCGTTTAACAAAAAGAAGATTGAACTTAAATGACCGAACAAGAAGAACAGATTGCAAAATAATGGACGTGGAAAGATGCACAATGCCCATGTGAGAGACAGATTGCACACTACCATCAGGTAAAGAGATATGAGAGAAATCAGACACAGTTTGGATGTGAGATAAGAGGTTAGAATTGTTGCTCGTATGACAAGTTGCTCCAGTGTCTACAATCCAAGAGTCAGCTTCAAAATAATCAATAGAACTAAGACAGCAAAGGGAATGATTACCAGCAAAATTATCGAAGAAAACCATGTTCGCCCGATCTCCAGTTTCATGCATTTGTCCACCATTGGCTGTTTGTTGAATCTTCTCAATCCCAGCAACTAAAGGGCTATTCCAGTCCAGGGGAGTGTCAGCTTCTCGAGATGCCATCATAGCTTTCTTGCCCTTTGAAGCATCCCACCACTCAGGATAGCCTTTGAGTTTATAGCAAAAATCAATCGAATGGCCACTCCTCTTGCAATGCTTGCAATAAAGACTGGGTTTATCTCTGAAAGAGCGAGAACGTCGATCATCTTTTGACCATGAATTGGTCCCTCTGGCTGCCATGGCTGCATTATCAGAAGTCATATGCATTTTTTCAGTAATGAGATTGTTCTTCTCGGCCTTCAACATAGTGGAATAAATTCGGTTTATTGGAGGTAAGGGCTCCATTAACAGAATATGACTCCTCTCCACACTAAAAGCTTCATTATGACCAAGGAGAAACTCAACAGCTCGATCTTCGCTGCTAATTTTTGTAAATCGTTGGGCCATAGCTTTGGCAGATGCGCGAGCACCAGATAAGAACTCCGCTGACTTCTTCTCACCTAGGGAACGAACGACCTCCTCGTTATCAACCATCGGATGGAGCTGACCAAGCTGATCCGTGAGCTCCTTTAACTTACCATAGTATTCAGTGAAACCCATGGTGTCTTGTCAGAAATTTGCCATTTCCTTCTTGATCTGGAACAACATGGCCAAATTAGAAACACTATAGCGCTCATCGAGTTCAGACCAGAGATCGGTAGAATCGTTGATGTAGGCAAATTGTTGGACGAGATCTGGTGAAATAGAGGCTTTGATCCATGACACAACCATATTGTTAACCTTGTGCCACTTTCTGAAAAATTTGGAATATTGCGCCGGCAAGGGACAACTGTCGTCGACCATGCCGAGTTTGTCTTTAGATCATAAAGCAGTGATGGCAGCATTCTTCCACAGCTGAAAGTTAGCATCGGTGAGCGAAAACAGAACAAGGGGAGTCCCGGGGTGATCGGCGCAATGGAGAAACAGCTGCTCCTCATAACGGTCGTCGTCATCGTTGCTGGTAGCCATGAAAAAAAGAAAGCAAAAATTATTGAGCCGTGGCTCTGGTACCATGATAAAATAGAGGAAAAGCCATGAAATAGGAAATGAAAACTATATTTCTTCACACTCTGAAAGTATACAGGCATTAGGAATATATACACGAGATCCTAACAAACTAGCTTCTAGCCCCTTCGCATCTAACCAACTAGATGCTCTATCAACGATGTACAATGAGAGGAATCAAACATACTGAAATCTAGGGTGGATATTCATCCTCTATCACCACGTCATTACTATCGAGAACATTCTTTGGGTGAGCATTCACAAAACGTGATTTGCGCTGATGTGGAGAGTCTCGCTCGTGTGAAGGCTTCGTATGTATGCATGAGGAATTGGATGGCTGTCGCATGCATGTAGACGAGAACTGTGATACAATGGGCTCAATCCACCACGCACATGGTATCAGAGTTCAAGATGATTCCAAAACGTTCCCAGAAGGCGTTACTGAATCTGAAGGACATGGGATCTAGGGCATGATCAATAGTCTTAATGGACACAATTAGTGTCTTGTTCCATGATTAGTGATAATGATTGTACATTTAGAGAACAATCCAAAACTGTTGTAAGATATGTAGGATTATGGGTGGCAATTTTTGACACGACATGATAACCCGACTCGAACCCGCACGATAATAATGGGTTAGTGTTGAGCTTTAATGGGTTCATGTCATTATCGTATCGACCCAATGAGGACACAAAATTTTTATGTCGTGTTCGTGTTATCCAATAATATATCGTGTTCTGTGTCGTGTTCGTGTTATCCAATAATATATCGTGTTCTGTGTCGTGTTCGTGTTATCCGATAATATATCGTGTTTTGTGTCATATTCGTGTTATCCATTTAGAAATTAATAATTAATATTTTTTATTTTATTATTATTATTAATACTACTATTTTTTCATTTATCAACCTAATTTAACACTTTTCACAGGTCAATATCGTGTTCGTGTTGTGTTCGTGTCAATATCATGTTATTAGATCGGGTCCTTAACAGGTCAATGTCGTGTTCGTGTCGTGTCCGTGTTTGAGGCTTAATGGGTTGTGTCGTGTTCGTGTCGAGCATATCCTTAACAGATCGTTTTCGTGTCCGACTTTAATAAGTCGTGTCACCATCGTGTTGACACGATAACGACCCGACACACACGAATTGTGAGCCCTATGTAGGATATAGAAGACCCTCACCAAGATCTATATATCTATATCTATATCTATATTCTATATATATATTAAAACAATACCGGATTCTGTATATGGTAATTACAGTTGCATTAATGATTCATTAATTGAACATCTTAAATCATTAATTAATAAATAAAATTAAGTTGTGATATTTTTGGACATAATTGATATGTATGATTGAAATAGTCACTCATATATTAATACTTAATTATTTGTGTACAATTTAATTAATATTTATTATGATTAGTTTAGTTTATAATTTATTAATTTGTTAATAATTAATTTAAACTCAAAATTAAATTGAGAATCCCGTAATTTTATATGAGAATAATCGGATTAAATAATTTTTTTTAACTAATATTAATCAAGCAACAATAATTACAAAATCTTATAAATACAATATTCATAGGGAATGAGTCCTGAGTTGCTTTATATATGAATCCAATCCAAATTTAATTATAATCCTAATAAATTTCATTTATATTTAGTTTTAAAATGATAGATATTAAATAAAAATAAAATTATATCAATATATTGGGATTTTTAGTACGTTAATGCTTACTACATCTATAAGTTTGGTTAAACAATTTTAAATCACGAAATCAACATATCAATTAGGATATTACAATTGATTTGGTCTACAATATTTCAAATTTTGTTGATTTATAAATATAAATATAGATTGAATGCATAATTTTCTTAATTAAGGAAGTAAATTCAACAATATTTTAGAATAAGTTATCAAATTAAACAAAATCCTTAAATCATGGCAGTATATGATCAAATTTAAGACCTTCTATTTTTATATTCAAACTACAAATATGAGTCTCTTATTTTCAATTTCACAAGTTCTCTATCTCTCTCAAATGAAAATTTTAATTATGCTTATTTGTTTAGCTGAGTCTTCTTTTATTTTAATGTTATTGTAGATCATATTATTTGGTCTCAAATTGAGATTGAAATAATGAAGAGTATTTTGCAAGGATGAAGATCAACATAAAAGAATGCATATTTGCTTGAAGTTTCATATTTCAATATTGAGATCAACACATGATTGTAGCTTGCGTTATATGATTTATCATATTTCATTTATTTGTTTCTCTACACTCCATTACTTTTCTTTTGTTTTTTGTGTTTTTATGCAACTTCCTTATCCATATGATAAATTAAACTAATTTCATGATTCTTTTACACAAAAAACTAGATTGAATGAATAATTTTTTATTAATTAATATTAAAAAACGTATACAATAGCATTATTTAGGGAATATTATGGAAAAAAATTATTGCAAACATAATAGTAATTGATTATGTAAGATTAATCGGTACTATGGTGTTATTTAAATATTTGATTAATAATTAGACTTACTAAGAAAAGGTAATAAAAGTCTATTAATAAACTATGAGAAATTAAAATAATTTTTAAAAATTCTTCATGTCTTAATTTTTAATTTAATTTTGTACTTTTTAGTATTACTAATATTTATATAATCATTTTATTTCCTCACATAAGTGCATGACTAAAGAATACAACGTTCCCACTTAAAAAAATAACTTCATTCATTACAAACCACCAACTTAAAATATGAATTATGAAAATATTATATAATTTTATAAATGAAGAAATAAATAATTACTTGATTATTAACTCAAAAATATCAATGAGATTGACTGCATGATTTTTATTAATCAAGGACATATATTTACATAATTATCAACATTTAAATATCAATTATATAATTATGTAAACAAATCATTTAAATATCAAGAAAAATGAATAAGAAATATTACTATTATTTATTATTAAATAAATAATAAATTAAAACAAACACAAAAGTAGTCGCAAACATAATAGCAAATCGGATATATAGTTATAAGAGTAGTATTTAAGAAAATATATTAATAAATTATTTTTTAAAAAAAAGATAATTCATGGATGAATATTAAATCAAACTGTTATATAGTCTCAAAAGAATTAATGTGAAATAGCAACCAACTAAACAGAAGTGCAATAATCTTTTTTCTTAATTTATTTAATTAAATACTTACTCCCTCCGTCCCATAACATTAGTCCTATTTTCCTTTTTCGTCTGTCCCAAACATTAGTCTTGCTTTCCTAAAATGGAAAATTAATACACACTCATTAATAAAATACTAATTTCCTCTATCTCACTCGCATTGGTATCTGTGCCGGAATGAAACAAGACTAATGATCCGGGACGGAGGTAGTATTATTTATGTAAATGATAAGATGTATCACATAATATGGTTAAAAAGATTGGGAAAGTTTGACCCTCATGAGAATTTTTTAATTTTTATTTTAATATTTAAGTTATTTTGGAATAATGCAATTAATGGATCGACAAACCAGAAGAATAAATTTATTGACAACCATTTAAAATTTAGTGGAGAGAATAGTGAAATGGATGAAACGAATGAATGAGAATCGAAACATATGTGTTGATGTTACAATATTCAATGAGAAAATACGACTTTCGTAATGAGGAATTCAAATAGTGACGTTATTTAGGCAGAAGAAAAACTTAAACACATGAAAATAGTATGATTCTACATCGAGCTACTATGAGGTATATGCACTATCGGGGATCAAAATAATATCGGATGAAAGCTAACATAATTGAGATTATTACGTGAGCCTCATAAATAACATCAATAAAGTGAAAATAACCAATTATACTCAATTATAATATCATAATTGAGTATAGTAAAAAATTGGCAAAGAGAGTTAGACGTGTGTATAAATTTCAAACACATTTGAGAGTAACTAATCAAATTGCATGTCAAGGAGTTTAAGGACCAAGTTTAATATGCATAAAGTACATGCACATGGTTAAATATTTATCAAATGATGTACAAAAATAACTTATATCACTAAAACAATTATAATAGTTTGTTTTGGTTCTAAGAAATTATCCGAAAAAAATAAAATGAAAGGTTAAAAGCTTTAAATTTTTTAGCAATAAAATACTAAAAGTCTTCACACACTAATAAATTATGAAATAACTCAATATCAACAAAATAATAATATATATATATATATATATATATATATATATATATATATATATATATATATATTTGATTTTCAAGAAAATAATATATAAGCAATGTTTTGAATTAGAAACTTATATGAGAGTTACAAATGAAATTTAATAAATTAATCAGAGTAAATAAAATGAATGTCATTATAATATCATATATAAATAATATATTAATTTATGTTATATATGTTATTATATAACTTTATAATTTACATGTTGATAAATATATATTATTTCAATACAAATAATTAAAATACTCACGCATCACGTGGGGTGCAATACTAGTATATATTAAAACAAGACCGGAAACAATATAGGGAAATATTTTGCATTAATTATTTATTAATTAAACTTCTTACTTCATTAATTATTTTTGGAGACATTCTATATTTATTTATGGGAAATTATTTTTTTCTATTTAATAATATCCAAGTAAATATGTATCAAATCATGTATCAAATCATATTGAAAATTAATTAGATGATTATATTTAGTAATTAAGGAAATGATATTTCTGTACAAATAATTTCCTCTATAAATCATTTGCTTTTTTTAATTAAATAATTAGTTTTGTTATTTTAAAGTAAATTATATTCTAATACATCTTTATAATTATATTTTTGACTATAATTTTAAATTTCTTATTATATGACAAGCAATCGGAACAAATTTAATTATGATATATTCTTTCTTTTGAAATACAAGAAAATCAAAATTGATTTGCTAATATTCCATAACAATTGACATTTAAATCAAACACAATCCTTAAATCATGACATAATAAAATCAAACTTTGGACATTCTATTTTTATATTTGCACTATAAATATGAGTCTTTTATTTACAATTTCATTAGTTTTGTGTTTCATATCAAATTATTCTTCTTTGCTTTGTTTTGTTTAGTCATCTTTTCTTCTGTTATTATTGTAGCTCATATTATTTGGCTTCCAAGTGGGATTCAAGTAAAGAATCATGTACTATGTATGGAGGAAGATAAAAATAAATGAGTGCATATTTATTTATAGTTTCGTATTTTACCTGGCATTATGGGATAGAGTACGCTATTCGGGAGTGACAGATCGGGAGGCAATAGAGAGGACGATGAACCTTATGCCGGACAAATGGACCAACTGGGTGTTATCGCTGACCAGATGGCACAGTGACAGTGTGATGGGCACTGTGGGGAGTTATTGGCGCTTTATGGCGGACTTGATTCAGAAGGTTATCGCGGAGGGGAGTCCTTCGCCAGCGTCTTCTAGAGGCACTCAGGCATCCAGGGCCAGAGCTTCATCGCCGCAGTGGACCCCAGCTTCACCGCCTGCACCAGCCATAGCTCATGTTACACCTGCACCTTTTGAGGCCCGTATGCCACCTCCACCTGAGCCAGCCTATGATCCGTATTCTTGGTGTGACTTTTCTACAACTTCAGTTCAGTATCCTCTGCCGAATCAGGATCCGACGTTGCCTTTTGGATGTCATGATCCACCCGCACCAGCGTATCAGCCACCGCAGCAGGATATCAGAGAGCCCAGTCGGGCTAAGCCAGCCCCAGACTCCGGATGGGACAGCGCAGAGATGTGGCCGAGGGCGACGGAGAGCGGATATGAGGATATGTTTGGAGGTCACGGGACCATTCATGGCTATGGGACGAGACAGGTGCCGATCTGTTTATCCAGTGACACTGAGGGCAATAGAGAGAGGAGGACGGTAGCACAAAACAAGGGTAAAGGAAAGATGAAGACTGAAGAGGAGGAGGAGGATGAGGATCCATCGGAGGGGTCCTATTGAGCTGTGTTATTTCTATTATTTATGAGTGAGCGATTGTATTTGGACTGGACATCTTTACGATGCTATGTTGTACCTTGTTATGTTTTGAGAATCTTTATTTTGGTTTATGAGGAGAGACTGATTGTGGATTGGTATTATTTGGTTATTATTGAACCGTTTGATTTGTGCTATTGATGGTGATTGTTTAAGAGTTTTAATTTGGTGATGAGTATTATATTGAGGTTATTGTGAGATGCTAATTGGTATGGTTTTGCAGAGAAGGATAATGGAATTCTTAGACCAGGGCCGAGGTCGAGGACACGGCCGAGGTAGGGGCCGTGGACGAGGCCGAGGTAGGGGCCAGCAGGGCAGAGGCCGTGGGAGAGCCATCCCGCTGCAGGAGCACGGGAACCTGTACTGGGAGGAAGCTCCTGTAAATCAAGATTATGAAGAGTACGAGATTGTGTCTGATGATGAGAGTGCAGCAGCACAAGGCGGACAATTTCCACCACTGCACGGAGGAGTGCCAGAGGTTTCATCTGTTAAATGGGTGGAGACCTTCAGAAAGCAACAGCCTCCAACTTTTGACGGGACAGGAGGTCCGGTAGCTGCTGAGGATTGGATCAGGGAACTGGAGAAAATCTTTAAGCACATGAGGTGCTCTAAGTCAGAAAAGATCAACTGTATGTCATATCAGTTGAAGGGAAAGGCTGATAGATGGTGGGAGACTTACGTGAAGTCTGTAGCACCAGGAGAGAGTAGTTAAACTGGGACAGGTTCAAGGAAGCGTTATACGAGAAGTATATTCCGAAGCAATATCGGAAGGAGAGAGAAGTATAATTCTTTTTGTTTGAGCAGGGGAAGTTACCGGTGGAAGATTATGACACCAAATTTGGTGAACTACTCCAGATGGCGCCGCATCTGGCGGACACGCCACAGAAGATGGCGGAAAAGTTTAGAGATGGATTGTGCGAGGAGATCCGCACGCAGTTGGCAACCATGAAGGGGTTAAGAAATCAAGAACTGCTGGGTCATGCTTTGGACATCGAGGCGTCCAAAAATAAGAAGAAAATGCCTAGATGGGAAGTACAGGAGGTACAAGCCCCAACTCCGATTTAAAAGAGGAAGTGGGAAGAGCCGCCGAGGCAGTTCGTGCAAGGTCAAGGCAGTCAGAAATGCCATGATCAAGGCAGGCAGCAGAATTTCCAGGGGAGGTACGACAATCAGAACTATCGGAGAAATAATCCCCAACAGGCTCCGAGGCGTGACCAGAGGGATATGGGTTAGCAGAACTGTCCGAGATGTGGGAAGAGACACCCATGGGATTGCCGGTGGGGAGAGATTAGATGTTTTAACTGCAGTGGCCTAGGGCACTTTGCTCATCAGTGTGCCACACCCCAAGCAAGAGAGGGAAACCGCCAAAACTTCCAAAGACCTGCTAACCAGCAACTCAGAGCAATCAGGGGTCACCGCCAGCCATGGAGAGGAAATGTCGGGAACAGAGGAGGAGGCCGGCAGGGCAATCAGGCTCCACCAAGGAATCAGGAGGGAAACCAACAGGGTGGAGACGAACAACAGAGGAGAGCCAGAGCCTATGCCTTGGATGGCAATCAGGACGATGGAAATTTGGCAGGTATGGGATGCATTAATGACATACCTGTTATGGTATTATTTGATACCGGAGCATCACATACATTCATTTCATCTGCATGTGTTGAGGCATTAGAACTTAAGGTAGAGAAGAATAGTCAAGACTTGAACGTAGCAATACCTTCAGGAGAAACCACTATTTCTACTTTAGTATGCCGAGACTTGAAAATCAAGCTTAGCGAGAATGAGATCCGAGTAGCAGAATTGAATGTACTGGACATTCCCAATGTGGATATAATCTTAGGAATGGATTGGCTGTTGGAGAACAAGACGACGATTTTATGTCGCGAGAGAAGAGTGATCATTCCGCAGCAAGGGAATGAAGAATCGTTTCTGCATGGATTCAGAAGGAGGCAAAGAGTGTCTGTGATTTCAGCAATTCAAGCAACGAAGTTGCTACGTAAGGCAGGAAATCAAGCCTTTCTAGTATATTTGGAGGCAGAGAAGAAACTAGAGCTAACGGTACAAGATGTGCCTATAGTGAGGGAGTTCGAGGATGTATTCCCGAAGGAACTACCAGGGTTACCACCGGACAGACAGGTGGAATTTACCATCGATTTTGAATCGGGAGCGGCACCAATTTCCAAGGCACCATACCGCATGGCCCCGAAGGAATTGCAAGATCTGAAA
Organism: Plectranthus barbatus; assembly: GCA_026898455.1. Classification (NCBI taxonomy): domain Eukaryota; kingdom Viridiplantae; phylum Streptophyta; class Magnoliopsida; order Lamiales; family Lamiaceae; genus Plectranthus; species Plectranthus barbatus. The sequence continues at coordinate 79,128 of JAPKLW010001639.1, read as the reverse complement.
CTCCAACTTCAAGAACTGTTGGATATGGGTTATATACGGCCTAGCGTGTCACCATGGGGTGCACCAATTCTATTTGTGAAGAAGAAGGACGGGTCAATGCGTATGTGCATAGATTACCGGGAGCTGAACAAACTAACACTGAAGAACAGATACCCGTTACTGAGAATCGATGATCTATTTGATCAGCTCAATGGAGTAAAGGTGTTTTCTAAGATCGATCTTCAATCGGGGTATCATTAGTTGAAGATCTGGAAGGAGGACATTCCTAAGACAGCATTCAGAACAAGATGTGGTCATTACGAGTTTGTAGTGATGCCATTTGGACTTACAAATGCACCTGCAGTGTTCATGGATTTAATTAATCGAGTATTTCATCCATATCTAGATAACTTCATTCTGGTATTTATCGATGACATCTTAATATACTCGAAGAGCGAAGTAGAACACGAACAACATCTGAGGACGGTGTTGCAAACCTTGAGAGATGAGAAGCTGTACGCGAAGTTCAGTAAGTGCGAATTCAGGCTGAGAGAGGTGACGTTCTTAGGTCACATTGTGTCGACTGATGGGATTAAAGTAGATCCAGCCAAGATTTAGACGGTGATGGATTAGAAATCACCCACGACGCCGAACGAGATTCGCAACTTCCTTGGATTGGCGGGATATTATTGAAGATTTATCGATGGCTTCTCGAAGATTGCGAAGCCGATGACACAATTGCTTCAGAAGGGTGTGAAGTTTGTGTGGTTAGAGGAGTGCGAAGAAAGTTTTCAGAAGCTGAAGCAACTGTTAACAACCGCGCCAGTCTTAACAGTGCCGAAATCAGACAAGAACTTTGAGGTTTACACTGATGCATCTAAGAATGGGCTAGGATGTGTGCTGATGCAAGACGGAAAGGTGATAGCTTATGCGTCAAGACAGTTAAGACCGCATGAAGTGAATTATCCAATTCATGATTTGGAGTTAGAGGCCGTAATTCATGCGTTAAAGATCTGGAGACACTATCTCTATGGGGTGAAGTGTGCCATATTCACTGACCATAAGAGTTTGAAGTACTTCTTCGAACAAAAGAATCTGAATATGAGGCAGAGGAGATGGTTAGAGCTCGTAAATGATTATGATTTAACGATAAATTATCACCCAGGCAAAGCTAATTCAGTAGCTGACGCTTTGAGCAGGAAAGGAGAAGCACAGTTAGGTTGTATGCTTACAAGAGAAGGCAGCTTGATTAGAGAGTTTGAGAAGCTTCGTCTAGAAGTAATATCACCTTCGGATAGGAAGAGGTGCGAAGTAGCAGCTTTGACAGTGGTGTCAGATTTAAGGGAAAATATTGTAGAGGCTCAAAAAGGAGATGCAGAAATTGAGAAACTGCGCCAGAAGTTGAAGGTCAAGCCAGTGGGAGAGTATCGGGAAGCGCCTGACAGTGCACTGTTGTTCAGAGACAGAATCTTAGTGCCGAACAGTGAGGAGTTGAGAAATAAGATTTTAAGTGAAGCTCACGATACACCGTATACCGCTCACCCAGGAAGTACTAAAATGTATCAAGATTTGAAAACCAAGTACTGGTGGGATGGTATGAAGAAGGATGTAGCCTTGTATGTGGAGAAATGCCAGGTATGTCAGCAAGTTAAGGCGTTACATCAACGATCGTATGGGAAGTTGCAGCCGTTACACACTCCTGAGTGGAAATGGGAACATATCACCATGGACTTTGTGACGGGGTTGCCAAAGTCACAGAAAGGGAATACGGGGATATGGGTTGTTGTAGATCGTCTAACAAACAAAGAGTGCTCACTTTTTGCCAATCAAGATGAACTATGGATCAGACAAATTGGCTCAGATCTATGTCCGAGAGATAGTCAGACTGCACGGAGTACCGAGATCTATTACGTTTGACAGAGATGCGAAGTTCACATCTCGATTGTGGATGAGCTTACAACAAGAATTGGGGACTAGCCTGAATTTTAGCATGGCATTTCACCCTCAATCAGATGGTCAATCCGAGAGGACTATTCAAACTCTCGAGGATATGCTGAGGACGGTAGTTTTGGACCAAGGAGGTAGTTGGGAGCCGATTTTACCCTTGATTAAATTCGCCTATAATAATAGTTATCAGTCAACCATCGGAATGGCTCCCTATGAAGCATTATATGGAATGAAATGTCGTTCGCCTTTGTATTGGGACGAGGTAGGAGAACGGAAAGTCATTGGATCGGACGCGGTGAATGAGATGATTGAAATTGTCCGGCAGATCAGAGGAAGAATAAGGGAAGCCTAGAGCAGGCAGAAATCTTATGCCGACTCGAGGAGGGCTGAGTTATGCTTTGAGGTGGGAGATAAGGTATTCCTTAAAGTCTCGCCTACGAGGGGAGTAGTGTGATTTGGAGTGAAAGGCAAGCTACGACCGCGTTATGTGGGACCTTATGAGATATTAGAGCGCATTGGTCCAGTAGCATACAAGTTTGCATTACCCCCGAGCATGGGTAATGTTCATAACGTGTTTCACGTGTCTCAATTGAAAAATTACGTTTATGATCCTAAACACGTGATTCGCCAAGAGGAAGTGGTTTTGAGTCCGAACTTGCAGTATGAAGAGCGACCGGAAGCTATTTTGGATTGCAAGATTCAGGAGCTAAGGAATAAGGCGATTCCGCTCGTAAAGATGCTTTGCAGTCATCATGGGCATGAAGAAGCAACTTGGGAGTTAGAGGAAAAGATGAAGGAGAGGTATCCCGAGCTTTTCGAAGCATTTTAATTTTGAGGACGAAAATTTTATAAGGGGGAAGCGTGTAATACCCCGCATGTAATTACGCCTTGTAACGTTTATTCAATTTTAATAGAGAGAATTTTCCGTTAAATTTTGGGTATTTATTTTATATTGAGAATGTTTGATCTTATTTCACTGCAATTGAGTAATCGGATTACATTAATCGAACTTGGATTTTTAAATATAATGGAAGGAATTATCAAGTTTTATTGGATTTAAGTTGAGATAGAAATTATTGAATTATGGAGTGGAGGAATAATATGAATTTTGGGAATTTTTTATGGTGGAATAATTTAAGAGTTATATATTGTTTGGAATTGATATTGGTATGTATGTACATACATTTATGTATATATATATATATATATTGAGGTTATACATTAATAGATATATATATATACTTATTTATATATATATATATATATAATTGAGAATTATTATTATTATCAAGTATATAGGATATATCACATTCATTCCTTACCTTTTCCTATGAATAAAGAGAGAGTGTGAGAAGAGTGCTGCCCATTTCCAGACCACCCCACCCCCGTCAACCCATTTTCCAGCAACGCACCAGCCGATCCAGGCCACCCCAGACCGAGCGGCCACCACCATCGGAAAGCCCTCACCCCCAGCTTCAATTCGAGCTAAGGTAGACTTCGTGAGGTAGAGAATTGATGAAGTTATCGAAGAGAGAAGGTAGTGTGTTCATAACTTTTGATATCCGGGTTTAGGAGTTAGATCTTCTTATTTGGCCATGGAATTGGAATTTGGTTGATTGTAATGTGTTCCCCATCTTGTAGAGACCTTTCGGACACCTTGAGAAGCGAGTTTAGTTGTCGGAATCAAGCGCCGCAACCGTGAGAAGGTTTTCCGGTGAGCCTTCTTCCATCTTGCGTTTATGGTGTTAGATTTATGTTTAAAGGCGTTATTTGTGTTCTAGGGAGTGTAGGGATTGATTATATATGATTGCATGTGGAATCGGATGGTTGGAATGGGGTTTAGGTCGAGTTTCAGGTGCAGATTCCGGCAAGTTTGCGAAGAAGACGATGCGTCCCGAATGGGACGAAAGCATCCGCTCGGGACACGTCCAGGCAAAATAAATCAGCAGCAGGGAACCATCCTGTTCGGGATGGGTGAGTCCCGCTCGGGACAGCCCTCGGCTGGGCAGTGAGTTTTGAGCGTCCATCCCGTTCGGGAGAGACGTGTTCCGCTCGGGACGGACTGCGGCTTTGAGAGTAAAACTTGATTTTTGACTTGTTTCCTTTCCTATTCGAGTTATACTTGATCCATGAGCTTATATTACGATTATAGAAGCATGCATTGGATGTGAATTGAGCGTGAATATCGTTGTTTAGATCGAAGGAAATAGAGAGCATGTTAGTTTGAGTTGATTACAAATTGGTTATCTGGAATTGGTTGAATTCGCTATTGTCTTAGATCGTCTATCCTAATTAGTTGGCCCTGATAATTTTGTAGGCGGTTGAAGGTTGAGGAATTTAAGCTCGTATTAGCAGGAAGCATCAATACCTAAAACCTAATACTAGGTGGGAAATTATTTATGTATAAAAGCAAACGTGTGCTTTCTTTTCCAAAAATGTGTTAAAATGTTTTGTTTTAAATGAGATGCTATGCATGTTTTGTGCTATTATATCTGTCATCTGTTTGAATGATAAGAACAAAGAGGTATTAATGAGACAAGAACCATGTACGTTTAGTACTTGCGCTACTCTTATTAATATTGTTGAGGTTGGCTACCTTGTGTTGTAAGCTCGGGTGAAATGGTGGTGACCGTAAACCCTGGAAAGATTTTAGCTTGGGTGAAATGGTGGTGACCATAAACCTTAACTAGAAAGTAAATGATTATTTATATACGATCGGGTCTCGATGCTGTGTGTTCTGAGATTAGTGCACTTTGATGATAGTGGGTTGAGTGTGTATTCATTCCTAACTAGTCATCGTAACTCGAAAGTGGGCCAGCTTCCAGTTACAAAACAATAACCATATATAATAACATGTTAAATAGCGCACAAATGAAAAAGTTTTAGATAACACGATTCTTTTCAACAAAACCCCGTGTCTATCTGTGTGAGTTGCATAGCATGTTCTCATATATAATGTATGTTTTGGGCATTTTTTCCATTGGGTACATTAGTTCTCAGCCCCTCGTATTGTTTATAAAATACGCAGGTTGAGCTACAAGGATAGGAGTACAGGCGTGTAAACAGGCGAAGTGAAGAGTTTTTGAACCTCGTATTGCATATCTCCGCCACGTTGCACACACGCTGCTACACACTCTGTTCTACTTTCCTTTCTTTTGAATGTCGAATTATTTGAATACTGTCTCTTTTAACTCAAACTCAAAGTGTAACTTTTGGTATATTTAATTATCTTTTAATCTATGCAAGTCTTCCGCTTTATTTGAATAAAAAAATGTTTGAAAAACCTGAACATCAATGTAAAGCGACTCCAAATTAGGGAAAGTTAGTTGGGGGCGTTACATTATTTCTTAAATAACAAAGAATAACTAAAAATTAATCATAGATCTGTCTTTATGAAAGCCTAAACATATGTTAATTTATCGACAATGTTATAACTAAGTGAGTAGTTGAGAAGTGGACGTTGTTTGGTCTTTATTTAAGTGATCAAAATGCTTTGACCAATAGTTCAAAATTTTCATAAAATATCTTAGTGTGTGAGTTTAAATAAAAATACAATATTTATAATACACCAGTCCTATTAGTCTATTAAAGTACGGTGAGAAATATTAACCTCATTTTCTTTCTTGAGCTCCAAAGTTGAAGACTCTAAATTAATAGCATTTTCAAGGTGGGTTACATCAATTGGAGATAATGATTTGAGTGGTGATAATGATATTCACCTAAATTTTTTTGTGGACCTATTGAGGTAATTGCCAAAAACATTTACCCACTATATTTTCTAGCAATAATATTTTTTATATTTGCAAGGCAGAGTCATGTTGGCTCCAATAATGATATGGTTGCATGATTCGGTGAATCAACACATGATGGATCGTAACACAGTATGTTACATTTATGTTAATACAATATGTGTAAATTCGATGGACTAATGTGTTGACTAATTTGCACACATTTGAATAGTTAAAAATTTTCAAATGTACAAGATTGTTGAAGCATGAGATACCCAAGGTGGTAATTCCAATTATATTATTGAGAAATATAGTTCATTAAATTGGATTATGCAACAAAACTGCCCTAATTATCACTACGCTAGACAACCATGTTATTGAAGTTAATATACTAAGCAGATATAGTTCGGGTGAAATTGTACTTCAAACAATTTGAGATTGATAGTTTAATATGTATAAAGTATGCACCAATACAAGTATTTAAATATCTGGGCGTACGAATTTTATATCAATGCATTCTATTTTTAAAAAAGCTATCTAATGATGTAATAAATAATTTTATGATACGTCTATGAAATTTTATTTTAAAAATAGGAAAGAAAAACATAAAGGTTGGAAATGTAAAAAATTTCATTAATAAAATATTGAAAGTTTTTCATGCATATATCGATTTATGAGTGAAAGAGATTAATCACTTTGCTTATAATTATTTAGTCATATGTTTGATTTCTGTGAAGACACTACCTCCCAATTTGAATAGTGAATTCCGACTTAAAAAAATTAATCCCTAAATATTGTTTAAATTAAAAACTGATATTTAGACTTATGAAATAAAACCTAAAAATTAATCATTGTAAATATATGACATATATACTATATATAAATAAATTTTATATATTATCATTACAATTTTATGATTTATACATTTTAAATATTCATATTGTTCACCTACAAATAAACCATTAAATTTAATACAAATAATTAAATTTTTCACGCATCGCGTGGGTGCAACACTAGTATATATTAAAACGATACCGGATGCATTATATGGTAATTTTAGTTACATTAATTGTTCATTAATTGAAGTCTTAAGTTTATTAATTAAAAAGTGAGACTTTCTATAATCATTTATGCTATATCTTCTTGGAAATAATTGATATTTATGATTGAATAGATCAACCAATTACACAAATACAATTAAGGAAATAAATATATACAATTAAGTAAATAAATGGATTGTAAAGAAATACATAATTTAGATCTAATTGATTTTAACTGTTATTTTTTACTAAATCAATTATTCAGTTTATATCAATAATAAAATAAGTTTAGTGTAAATAATTAGCAAATAATTATCTGTATTTAATAGTCATTATCGTGAAAATGAATTTCTAAATATATAAATTTTACAAATTAATATATATTATGGAATAGCACAAATCTAGGAGAATATTATCACATAATAGAATATAAAATCACATAAAAAATAATAATTCCCTGTTAGAAATATTGTTAGATATTATTAAACCCTCTGTTGTAATTGATTAATAGTCATAGTTTGATATATTTTGGTGCATCAAACCTCTAGCAACTCAGTATCGAGTTGATTGTAAAAGTCCTGTATAGGAATTCATACTCGAGTTGTAATAGAATTAGAAAGAAGAAGGATCAAGAATGCTAAAGGAGTCAGCAGACTTGATGAATTGCTGAAGACTGCTAATGAAGAAAAAGACCAGCAATGTGGAGGAACGCTACAAGAATGTTGAAGAAATAACTCTAGCAGAAACCGAATGTCTTAGCTCAAACTGCTGAAATACTCGCCGCGTGCTAACAACCAGCAAACGACAATCAGAAATCAAGAGAATTTACAGAGTCGCAAATCAGAGGGATCCAAATTACAAGGAAACCCGACGAATCAGAGGATAGAACAATCATGATACACAAAGGAGGTTTCAGAGCTACACCAAAGGATCCGTTCTGACAAAGACGAGTACAAAATAGATGCTACGCCAATCAAAGATGAGGAGATTTGAAGAGTCTCTGTCCGCTGCAGAAAAAGGAAGAATGCAGACAGGCGAGCAATCCCTTTGAGTCTAACGGAGGTGTCATCCTTATTTGATTCAAAGGTTCGCGAATTTCTACACTCAGAGATAACAAAAAGAGATCAAATATATTCTCTACTGTTAGGTGTTGAAGTAGAAATCCCACATTAATTTGATGTTTTAATGTGTCAAAACTATATACCAAAGTCTAGACCTTAAAGTTATTACATCATGTAATCCTTGTATAGGATGATCGAGTTGTAATAGTCTAGGAGAAGAGAACTGTCAAAATTGTGGAATAGTTTTGAAGAAGAAGACATTCAGACGAGATAGATGTCAATCATAAAGGACGAACAAAACAAAGCAGAATAACGGTTACGAAAAACTGCGCAGACAGTTTTTCTTGCCAAGGTTTATATATCAAGAAAATTGTGGACACAGTTTTCATAGAGAAACTGTCGAGAGGCGCTCACAGTTTCAGACCAGGACAGTTTCGCGTCAAGGAATGCGTACATAGCAGGATGTCGATCACTCACAGAAGAACATTAAAGAAGTCAATAATAAAAGACAGAGAGACACTCAGTTGTGACTGGTGTACAACGTTGTTCGGCGTCTGACACATCAAGTACAAACTGCCTTGCAAAAACAGGACAGTGTCGCAGAAAAGGCAGAAGAACATGCTACTTTGCAGAGAAGGATGGACTCTGATTGGACATCCTTCAAATTGTCTCTACCGGCTATTTTCACCTCTGCAACTATAAATAGCAGGAGCAACAGAGATAAAACAACTTTTGACACATTTATCCTTGTCGTCACTCTGCCGAATTTAAAGCTCAAACATTAGAAGCTCTCGAGCAAGAAGGCATTAAATCCGTGGTTCATTTATTGAACACGAGGCATTATTGCTTAAAGAATCCTTCGAGATTCTCTATGTGACCTTGCGTGCACGAGGATAAAGTCTGCTGACTTAATCTAATTTCTTGGTGTTCTTACATTTTGAGTTAGAACACAACAACCTAATCTTTAGAGAAAAGAGAAGGTTATTACGGGCAACTGCCAACCAGTGTATATTCTGGGAAGAACTTAACCATCCAATCTACTGGAGAAGGAAAAGGGAGTTTTATCCTCAATCCATCTTCAACGACTGCCAGTTCCGAGGAGACTATGTGGAATTGCCGAGCTTCGAGAAATTGATGAAGGAGTGACGTACAAATGTGTGGGAGAGTGATCCATTTTGCTGTGGACGGAGGTCTCTACAGCAATTAGTTATAGATCGTGAGGACTGTATCTTCATAACTTAGTGAATTTTTGGATCAGATATCGAAGAGTGGACGTAGGACTTAGGCTCCGAACCACTACAAATATCTTGTCTCGTTTATAGTTTTACTTACTTTACGCATCTTACAGTTTTCCATTATATCTTGAAACCTTCAACAATTGTCTGGAAGTGTTGAAGTGTATAATTGTTAACTGTTTATAACTGTAAAACTGTTAATCTAAATTGCTAGCTAACACAAACCGTGTTTTTAAAACTTTCACATAAAAACTGAGTTAAAAAGAAACTGAACTGCCCGCATTTTAGAGTGCAATTAACTGTCTTAATACTTCCACTACACATCATACGTACTCTGATCTGGGACCAACAAGTGGTATCAGAGCCAGATTGGTCTTTCTAGACTGCCCTGTTTTGAGTCGCTTAAGATCGGATCCGTACTTCCTTACACTCTAATTGTTTGTTAAGTGTGATTAGCGAGCAAATTACCTTAAGATAATGATGAGTTATCCAAGCCTTGCTAAGCACAACCCGGAGAAGTACGAAGTATGGAAGAAGAGGTGCCTCATTCAACTAAAAGCTCAACATCCAGAGATGGACGAAGTTCTGAAGAATGGACCTCTGAAAATCAAGATTCCTAAAGTCCACCTCGCAACAAGAGATGATCCAGGAGGTGTCCAATGATAGATAAACCAATGGAGGACTGGACACCTGAGGATAAGAAACGTCATTAGGTTGATCTCATCGCTCAGGAAATGATCATACAATCCCTCCCAGATTCTCTTATGGACGTAGCCGTTGAGAACAACACAGCCAAGGAACTTTGGGATTGGATCAATGACCTCACAAAAAGAAAAACAAAAGCGATGAAACGAAATAAGAAGCTGGTCATCGTGGAGAAATATGAATCCTTCCAGATGCTACCTGGCGAAACAATCAAATTGATGGAAGCAAGGTTTAATGCCATTGTCAGTGAAATGAAGAATATTGGAAGAGAAGAAAAGGTGGCTGATATGAATGCCAAAATTCTTTCAAGACTACCGAACGAAGACTGGTTTGTCAAAACCACAAATTTGAAATCTCTTCAAAATGACCAACAAAGAGCTGTTCGCTGAACTCCAAGCCCATGAATGGGATATTCAGATGGTGAACAGGAACGAAACTGCCAGAACTCCAAACTCAGTAGCTGATGGCGATGCAGCATTCCTCGTGAAGATAGACTTCCAAAGGCGATCAAAAAGACCAGTTCACTTTGAGAAAACTACTTATCAATCCTTACCAGCGGAGGACACCTCCAACATAGTTCAGAAGAAGAAAACTGAACTGTCAGTTGCCAAACTGGAGGAACAGCTGAGGAACCTGACCATACTTCTCGAGAAGGCAAAAGGAAAAGAAAAAGAAGCTCAGTCCAGTGAGCAAAGGTTCACCAAGAGAGAGCCACACACATGCTACGAATGCAACTCTCGAGATCATCTTAAGTACGAATGCCCTCTAGTCTCTCAGGAGGAGAGAGACAGATTGAAGAAGGTGTTTGAAAGGAGAGCATCCAAATCTGTTGCCCAAGAAATGCTCACATGAACCGAAGTGCCATACGTACTAGACCATGATGATGGTTACTACACGTTTGAGGATGAAAATGATGAGAAAGCATTCCTTGCCTTCATGGTAGCCATTGATGGAGACGTTACCGATGAAGAAGAAAGCCCTTTTAACCGCAAAATAATGGTAACTACTAATCTGCCCTCATCTAGTGCATCTATATGTTTTGATGTCAACTCTGAACCATGTCACTCAAGCTCAGAGGACATTTCTCTTGAAAAAATTATCAAAGAATTTGAAAAATTTCATGAAATTAAAGATACACTGATTAGTGAAAATGCCTCATTGAAATCAGAAATTTCAGTACTGACCAATGAAGTCGAAAGAACGAGGTCACTCAGTGAGGAAATGAATTATTTAAGAGAAAAACATCTAAAACTTTTTAAAGATTTTGAAAATGTTTCAAAAGAGCGCGATTCTCTAAAGAAACTTGAGCTTGTTAAGTGTGACTGTTCTTTTAAAAAGAGCTCAAGAAAATTGAAAGAGATCTTGAGTGCTCAAAGACCACCATCCGATAAATTCGGACTTGAATTTATGGAATCCCATAACAAAAATGTAGTTTTGAGCAATCATGCATCCATTTAAGGAACTGAGAAAACTTATTTAGGTTTTGTCAAAGCAAAACTCAGTTCACACACTATGTTGGAAAACGGTCAGGTCAATTCTAAGAAGCCAGTCAATTAAAATGTCAAGACTTAATGTTGGTAAAAAATTGACTCGAAACTGGCATCTCAACAGAATGCTAATAAAGTTAAAAAATTGTACAAGCAAACCGTCGAGAGGAAGACTGACCTTCATTCTAAACTGGATAAGCGTAAAGTTTCTTATGCAAGGAATCTAACTTTACCATCAAGAACGACTAAGCAACATGTAAATTTTTCAAGTAAGTCAGTTCGACAATCGAAAATCAATTTGAGAAGTTATGATAGAACTCCGATTCATTATAACAAATTTTCGAATAGGAGGAAAACCTATTCGAGGCTAGAGTCTAGACAGTTTTATACTCAAAATACTGTGATGGCTACTCACCCGAGAACAGTTTCTCGAGACTCTCACCAGAATAGTCATTTTTGGAAGAGTTCACACACCACAATCTTTCCCAACATGCATTCATGCAGCACACACTATTTTAGAAAAAAGGGTGATCAATCACCAAAATGTAACTTAGTTTCACAAACTGTAAGAGTGAAACAAGTGTGGATACCAAAAGGTTGGATCCACATGACTGACCTTACAGGACCCGAAAGGATGCGGGGACCTAAATAAATTTTTTGTGTTGTAGGGACCGAGTTCTCAAAAGAAGGCAAAAACATGGATATCAGACAACGGATGCTCGGATCACATGACAGGAAAAAAGGATCTAATCAAAAACCTTGAAAAGTACGAAGGAGAATCAGCCAGTTTTGGGAACAAGGCCAAGGGACAAGTGATTGGAAAAGGATGCGTGGAGCATAATGGAATTATCATTCAGAACGTGTCTTTGGTAACCAATTAGAAGCATAATCTTCTTAGTATAAGCTAACTGAGTGAGAGTGGCTATATAGTCAGTTTTGAAGAATCAGAATGTCACATAATCGACAAAGTGACACACAAGACCATTGTTGGTCCCAGATCAGAGTACGTATAATATGCAGCGGAAGTATTTAGGCAGTTAAATACACTCTAAGTATTAGGAGTTGCAATTTCTAAGTAACACAGTTTTGCATAATAGTTAAAACACAGTTTACTTAGCCTGCAGATTAGGTTAACAGTTTTATAGGTTAAACAGTTGACAGCTTATACGCTTCAATTGCTGCCATGAAAGCAAGTAGTGCTTCTTCATCTCCTTCATCCTCAGACGTGTAGTATCCATCATCATGATCCGGAATGTCTGGCACTTCAGTTCTTGTGATCATTGCTTGGGCAACAGCTCTGGATGCTCTCTTCTCGAATACCTTCTTCAATATGTCTCTCTCCTGCTGAGAGACTAGGGGGCATTCATACTTCAGATGATCTGGAGAGTTGCACTCATAACATGTGCGTGGCTCTCTCTTCGTGAACCTTTGTTCACTGGATTGTGCTTCCTTTTTCTTTTCTTTCATCTCCTCGAGAAGTGTGGTCAGGTTCCTTAGTTGTTCCTCCAGTTTGGCGACCGACAGTTCAGTTTCCTTCTTCTGAACTGTGTTGGAGGTATCCTTCGCTGGTGAGGATTGATGGGCAGTTTTCTCGAAGTAAACTGGCCTTTTTGAGCACCTTGGAAGTCTCTCTTTACAAAGAATGTTGCATCACCATCAGCTACTAAATTTGGAGTTCGTACATCTTAATTCCTATTCGCTATCTGGATATCCCACTTATGGGCTTGTAGTTCGGCGAACAATTCTTTGGTGGACATTTTTGAGAGGTCCATGGTCTTCAGGTTGGTGGTTTTAACAAACCAGTCTTCCTTTGGCAATCTTGAGAGAATTTTGTCATTCATGCCTGCCACTTTTTCTTCTCTTCCAAGATTCTTCATGTCACTGATGATGGTGTTAAACCTTGCTTTTATCGATTTGATTGTCTTGCCAGGTAGAATCTGAAAAGATTCATAATTTTAAAAAACTACTTGCTTCTTATTGCGCTTCATCGCTTCCGTTTCTTTAGTGAGATCGTTGATCCAATCCCAAAGCTCCTAGGCCATGTTATTTTCTACGGCTGCGTCCTAGTGGGAATCTGGAAGGGATTGTAAGATCATCTTCTATGCGATGAAATCGACTTGATGACGTTTCTTATCCTCAAATGTCCAATCTTCCTTTGGCTTGTCTATGTACTCGACATCGCCAGCATCATCTCCTGCTGCAGCTCTGATTTTAGGCGTCAGAATCTTTAGAGGTCCATTCTTTAGAACTTCATCCATTTCTGGATGTTGAGCTCTTAACCTAATAAGACACTTCTTTTTCCATACTTCAAACTTTTCTAGATTGTACATGGGAAGGCTTGATACGTGCGTAAAATGACCTATATTTTGATATGTGTACATGCTTGTTTGTGGCTATTTTACTCCCGTATCATATGTTTTTGTCGTATTTTGGTTGTGTTTTCGTGTTTTGTGTGTTTGATGTGTGTAGGATAGGTTTTGGGCATAAACGAGCAATTTTGGTGGAGTTTTGGAGGAAAATCGCACATGTTTTGGAGTTTGGAGAGCTCGACCGGCCGAGCGGGTGCAGGACCGGCCGAGCGGGGCCTTCAGAGGGCTCGACCGGCCGAGCAGGTGCAGGACCGGTCGAGCACGAGCGGATAGAGTGTCACGCCCTGGCTTCCCGAATAACCAGAGTGTGGCAATTTGAAGCGAACAATAACAATCGGGAATGTGGCTCAAAGTGACGCAACGGGTCTAGCATGGTTGGAATACATATTTGAAGATATGTACACCTGGGTATCCCCATATGATTAAAGTGCAAAAGTCTGCTCAACACACCACCATTATCCTTCACTGCTCAACCTGCACATTTAGAAATAAATGCAGGGCTGAGTACATTGTACTCAGTGAACACATTGCCAAATCATACATATATAAGATTGACATGCCAATTGACATAGTAACACATGAGGTTTTACTTTAAAATGAACCCATATGTTACAAAATATTTAATCATAACTGCGCAGTTTCACTCATCACATACATTCACTATCTGTTTAAATGGTGTGATCCGGACGCAGGCCTACTTCCATGATCATGGTGTCCAGCCTATTTGGTAAGACCTTTCTCTCACCAGGTCTGACACCAAGTGCACTAATCTCGGCTCTCGTAGAGTCATCGAGATCCGATCGTTCATATTACCTTAACATTCGAAATGTTTAAGGCTCTGGCCGTATTCCCCGGCTCAGATTTTATATATTCTCTCTGACCGCCTTTCCGGTTCAGAGGACAGATAGGAAATGCAACAAACATTTTAAGGCATGCTCAATCATTTTAACAAACAAAACGCATTTTCATTTTCAGAAATAATTTGAAAGCGTATTCTTATTTGTAATAAGAAAGCCCACCTTAATTTTGTAAATGGCTAGGTGATTACTACGCCTTGTTTAATGCTCTTGATTTCCGTTACCTTCAATAGATACAAATTTATTAATCAAACTATTCTAAATAAGTTTAATTTCAACTTTTTTTTTTTTTTTTTTTATCTCAGAGGTTGAGAATGTTATCAGTATTAATATAATAGTAGCAAGAGCAACTTCATCAATAATATTATGAGGTTAATATAATAACACTAATGATAATGTTAACATCAATAATTCAGGTAGAGCCAGTTTGTTAAATTTCGCTTTTATTCCATCCAAAATTTGGTTAAATCATTTTCAGTAACGCAAATTAAAGTTGAATTTAATAACTCACAAACATGTCAGTAGACTAACAAAACTGCAATATATTAATATTAAGGTATTTTAATTAAATTTGTATCTTACTGACGTGTATAACTAAAACTTAATGGAATTGCAACACGTTGTGTATAATTAAATTATAACATAACTTTTCTTTTTTCTTTCTTTTTTTTTTAGTGAGATGCTAACAGAAGAAAATTTCATGACCATATCCATCTCATTGCGTGTATATAATTGATATTCAATCAAAATAATATTTATTTAATGTGAATTCGTTCTTGCTTCATATTTTTAGTTAATAAATAAAAATCTATTATTAATCTATTTTCTTGCACAAATTTTCAATTGTTCAAACCCCTAATTATTCTAAATCTTCTTAATTTCTACAAATTGAAGATAAATAGAGCTTAATACAAATGTCAAATGATAAATTTCATAAACAGTGAAATTAAAATGAAAAGATATAGTAACCTCTAATTATTTTTCCTTCGCCCTTTTCGTTTCCGGATGCTGGTATCTTCTTCGGTTCTCGTCTCTTTTTCTTTCTTAATTTTTTTTCCTGCCGATTTCTTGTGAAATTTTCATGTATAATTAATGTATAAAATATTTTCACATTATTATTTATCCACTTTGTACGATATTGCTAATAAAGTTTCATGCTGCATGTACGACACTTGCCTCTTAAATGATAAGTCTTTTTTTTTTCTTTTTCGTTATCAATATTGTTGTCATTATCCTATTTAAATATTTAATTTTTGCTTTATCTATATGTATATCAGTTCTTAATTTGGAGTCCATCTTATGCATTTGTAATATAAGATTTGAATTTTATTGAATATTTATATAAGTAACAGTGGCCAATGCAATTCCTAATACAATAATTTGCTACACAATTATATTATCAATTTAGATCTTACTTATTTATTTAGTTCTAGAATTAGGATTTAATTCGTCAAATCAAAATAAAATCATCATCATTTATACATAACGTCTCACACAATTATAACTTTTGTAAAATATTAGAATGCATATGAAATGTTTCTTTAGCCAAGTTATGGGTTATTACATAGAGACTTGGCTCGGTCGAGCCAAGCCTTGCTCGGCCGAGCCAAGTCGGTTTTTGGAGGTTTTTGGCAGTTATTGACGGCCCGGGCGAGCCAAACTTCGACCGGGCGATCCGAGGCCCTGATTGCTTGCCTATAAAAGGGGAAGAGGCGGTTATTTGAAAAGGGGATGTTATTTTTCACATACGTTAGCTAGATTTTTCCCTAGATTCCATTTTTCCATTCCAATTCATCATAATCCTAGAGCATCTAGGAGATTAATTCATCAATACTTGGAGGTGATTGAAGATTAAAGGTGGTGGATCAAAGCAACCAAATCCAATTTGGGGAAGATTCTTATTTCTCCTTTCAATTTGTAATGACGTTCATTGAATTCAAACTTGTAATTGTACAATTGAAAGGTATGAAGTTCTAATTCTACTTGGATGTTGATTTGAATGAGGATGCATGAGATTTAGGTTTGATTATTGCTTGTTTACCTTCCTCTTTGTGATTGAAGCATACTAGAGCTTGTTCTTCTTCATCTAGATGTAGGTAGTCGCCAGTTTAGATGATAATTGACACAATCATTGCAGCCAATACGCGGATAGGCGTGTCATGATTAGTATGACTTCTTGTGTTCCTTGATCCAATCCCTGTGCGGAGATAGGGCATAGGGCAATGATTTACGAGCTTTTAGGAGTGGTCTAGGGTCCGATAACGTGATGGTTTGAGGACGTCAGTATCATCTACGGTTGGTTCACCGTGACTGGGGATTGACTAGTGTAGGGTAAGAGTTCATCCAATTAGGAATTAAAATGTGTTTGCATCTATGATTTACCTAAGTTGATTGCATCCAAGTTCATCTCGACATCCTATCTTCCTAATTTGAGCATTTGTGTGTTTTGGTTTACCAAATTGTGTAAGGAATTGATTGAGTGAATGTTAATTGATTGTTTGATTCATGTTAGTCTTACATTGTTAGCATAGGTTTACATTACTTGCCTAGTTGATAAAAACTACTCAACGATTAATTTTGCCTAGCTATAAGATCTTTGCCGTAGTATCCCGGTACTCTAGCAGGCGAAACGGAGAAGAACCTGGATTTGATATTTTATTCTTTGTGAGGTTGAGAGTTTAATTCCATTGAACTTTTAGCCGCATCAAGTTTTGGCGCTGTTGCCGGGGACTTCATTCATTAGGTTGCTAGATATTGGGGGAAGAGTGAAGCTTGTTGGCTAGGTGTTTGTTAAATTGCTTGTGTGAATTGTTTTGCTTGTAGTTTGTTGTTTGATAGTTAAATTTGGTTTGTTTGATCTAGTTGTTTTGTTTGGTAATTGGAATTTTTGTGAGGTGTAGGTTGTATATGATCACGAGGTCTAAGGCTCGTGAACTCTTGGAAAGGAAAGCACAACAAAGACAAGAAAGTATTGAGATTGATTTGGAAATGGCTAATCCGGGGGAAGATACCATGAGGATTGGAGAGTTAGAAAGGCAAATTGAATTGATGAAGGCGTTGCTTAATGAGAGGAATGGTCCTCGTAGACCACTACAAAATCTTTTCCGACCTCAAGGAGAGCCGATGACCGGTGGTTTCCGACTTGGAGTCAATGCCACGCAGTTCGAAATTAAACCTCAATTGGTTCAAATGATACAAAATAATCAGCTTGGAGGACATGCTACCGAAGATCCGAATGTGCACATATCCCGATTTTTGGAAATCATGGATATTATTAAGATTAATCAGGTTCCTCAAGACTTAATTCGGCTGTGACTTTTCTCGTTTTCTTTGAGGGATTCGGCAAGGCATTGGTTTGAGGGTCTAGACAAGACGAATATAGCCAATTGGGAAGAGTTAAGGGAGAAGTTCCTCTTCAAGTTTTTTCCACCAAGCTTAACCTTGAAAAGAAGGGCGGATATTACGTCGTTTGGGCAAAGGTACGATGAGCCTCTTTATGAAGCTTGGGATAGGTTTCGAGATCTTCTACGCAAGTGCCCTCGCCATGGTCTATCGAAGAGTCAACAAATATGCCAATTCTATGGTGGCTTGAATTATGATACTAAAGTCATGATGGATGCTTCCTCGGGAGGAGCATTTCTTGATCAAGAAGAAGAGGATGCTTGGAAAACAATTGAAAAAATGGCCGAAAATAGTTTCCAATGGCCAAGGGAACGAAAGGATTATAGGCCGGTGAAGTCGGTCAACGATGCTTTTGAGCCGAAAGATTTTAAAGAACAAATTGCGGCAATGCAAAGGAAGCTTGATAAGCTATCTACTTCGGGAAGTGGACGAGAGGAGATGATGATACTTAAGCATGACAATGTTTATTCGGAGAATGTAAACTTCGTTAATCAAAGGATGGGGTACAACAACCGGCCGCAATACAATCCTCAAGGGAACATGTATTATCATCCATCCAACCGTTTCCACCCAAATTTCTCCTATGCAAATCCAAACAACGCTCTCAACCCTCCTATGCAATTGGAAGGAGGAGGGAGTAGTAGTCAAGGGGGATACGCAGGGGGAGGAAGTAGATATGGGAATCAAGAGATGAGAAGGAATCCTAATGAAGAGATCGATAAAAGGTTTGAGAAGTATGACGGAATATTCGCGGAAATCCAGCTTCAAATTTCTTCAATTGCTAAACAATTAAGTGGTAAACATCAAGCTGGGAAATTTCCAAGCGATACGGAGATCGTTCAAAAGAAGGGTTGTAATATGATCGATGGAGAAGATAGGTTGAATGAGAAATTGGAGGTCATAACTCCAAAAGTAGAATATGTTGAAACCAAGGAAGATGGAAAGGAGTTGAAAGAAGAGAGTGTGGAAAACGAGAAAGAAGAACAAGTTGAGAAGGAAGAACAAGTTGAGAAGGTGCATTTCTTTGATTATGTTAGAAAAGAGGATATAGAGATGCCACTTCCGGGTGAAATTGAACGTGTTCCATTGTTAGACGAACTTGTTGGAATCGAGGTAACTTTGGATTGTGAACCACATGAACCGGGAAGTCAAGAATATGAAGAGAAGAATATTGCTAGCAAAAAGGATGATCCGGGAGGTTTTGTAATTGGTTGTCAAATTGGAGACGTAACGGTTGAAAAAGCCTTGTGTGATTCCTGAGCTAGTGTGAACATAATGTCATGGGATTTATACAAGGAGTTGGATGTTGGAAAACTTAAACGCACGAATCAAGTTTTGCAACTCGCAAACCAAGCTCTATTTTGTCCTCGTGGATTGGTTGAAGATGTGCATGTGGATGTGTTGACGTTCACATTTCCCGGAGATTTTCTTGTGTTAGACATGAAGAACAAGGGGGGCATTCAATTGATTTTTGGAAGGCCTTTCTTACATACGACCGATGCACTCTTTGACATGAAACAAGGCGAGCTTACTTTCCGGTGTGGGGGAAAAGAAGTCATTTTTGCTCTACCTCAAAAGAATTTGCAAGAAGTTGAAGAGGAAAGAGTTGATAGGAAGAAAAGATTGAAGGATGTGCTTGATCCGGGATTAGACCTTATGGGGTACAAGGATGAAGAGAAAGATGATCCGGGAGATTTTGATGGAGATGAACAACTTCGGACAAAGAAAGCTCGCGTGGATGTGGATCCACCCCGAAGTGCACGGAGGAAGTTGATTTTCCCGGAGGATGATGTTGTACTTTATCGAGGTATGAGTTCGGGATCGGCACCATGGGATCATGATTGACTTGAGGTATGGTCGTCGAGCTTTCAACGTTAAACAAGCGCTTGTTGGGAGGCAACCCAATGTTTAAACTTTGTTATTTCCATGTTTTTGAATAATGGTGTTATTGATTAGGTTTAATAATGTTGTTTAGTGTTTGTTGATGAAGGATTCTTAATTGTGTGTGGATTTACAAGTCTATCTACCATTGTGATTGAAGAATAGGAAGGATGGAAGGCCGTTTGTTCGTGAAAATGTCGGAGAAAAGGCGAGAACAGAGAGAAACAAAGGCTGCTCGGTCGAGCGGGTGCAGGCTCGGCCGAGCTGGAGCGAAGGCTTGGAACAGAGGCTTCGCTCGGCCGAGCGGGTGCAGGCTCGGCCGAGCCATGGCGTGCCAGCAGAATCGCGCGGATAGAGCCTCCGCTCGGTCCAGCCATCTGGTGCTCGACCGAGCCGCGCGCAAATACTTAAATCTCGATCGAGCAATTGCTCGATCCATTTCCCGATCGGTCGAAATTTCTCTTTCCAAAATTTTTCCCATACGTTAGTGCATTCAATTGTTCTTGTCTCACATCTCATATCTTCTCATGGCTAGCAAACGAGCACGGGGGGAGTCTTCTTCTTCAAGTGGACGCCCAAAGAAGTTTGATGATGAAGAGTTTGCAAAATTCAAAAGTTTGGTGACGAGGCAAGTTGTGGGCACGAAATACTTGTGCCGTGAGACGTTGAAGACTCTAAAGTTGAAGGATGATGTTTGGAGCCTCCTTACCGGAATCGGGTGGAAGAAGTTGCTTAATGCCAAATGGCCTGGCTACATGGAGTTGTCTCGGGAGTTCTTCGCCTCGGTCACGGTCATGAAAGGAATTGGAGGCTTACCATTGTCGATGAAGTTCAAACTCAGAGGTACGGAATACTTTTATCAAAGAGCCAAAATTGATGAAATTTTTGGTAGTGATCCTGAGTCGATTTTTGTGCATGAGGATGTTAATTTGGGGAAATTTTGGGAAGCTATTACTGGGATTACATTGGATAGGAAGTTTAATATCAAGGAATGTAGAGCTACATCCATTAGGAATCCTGTTATCCGTTATATTCATAAGTTCGTTGGTAGTTCCGTCTGTGGGAGGTATGAGTCGAGTAATGTGATTAATCCGGAACTTCACATGTTGTATGCTTTGATGCATGGGGTAAAATTTTCTTTGGGGGCTATGTTGATGGATGCTTGGAGTCGTGCTGCTAACACAAACACCCGCACTTTCACTTGTGGAATGTTAACTCCTATTTTTGAGGATATTGGTGTTGAATTGTCTGGTCCTACTGCTCCTCCTTTGTTCTTGGATTCTAGCTCATTGCTAGCTGGCCGATTTTTAGTTCCCGGGCATAGGAATTCTATGTATTACAAATTTGGGAATTTGGCCATATTGATGCCTCGTCCGGATTGGACTACTGTTGCGGATCTGTCTGATAGATCTAACTGGTTGCTGGATACCGAGGACCACAAGGATGTGGTCGGTGTGCTATCTCCTGATGGGTATTTTACAACCCTCCGGCACCTTTCTGAGGCAGAACAACAGCAGTTGAGGGAGGGCGGTCCTCAGTCTGGGCAGACTCCGTTGACTGATTGGCAGCAGCAGATGTACTCTATGTTGTAGCATACTAATGCCTCTATAGAGTCTTTGTCTTCTTCCTTGCAGGGTCTTGACACTTCTATGACTTCTCGCTTTGATGGCCTTGATAGGAGAGTTGACTCTATTTAGGAGGATGTCCGAGAGCTTCAACGCCGAGTCCCCATTCCGTACCAATCTCGCAGGGAACGCCAACAGCAGCAGCAGGATAGGGATGAGCAATGACGCACCGACTACCTTTTTACAAACTTAGTCTCACTTGACTAAGTTTGGGGGGAAGTGTCGGTAGTTGGTGCTCTGGTTCATTCTCTTCTCTATCTCTCTATCTTTATGATGCTTTCTAGTTTAGCTTAGTGTAGTTGAATATTTAAAAAATTTGATAATTCGATTTGGTTGTACTATGATTTACTTAACATTTGGATTTTGAATTTGGTTGATGATTGTGGAATGATTTTGGATGATGAATGGATGGATGATTTTGGCAAGTACATGTGTTAATTCTTTCTAATTGGTTTTGGCATGTGGATATGTTATGGTTTGGAATGAATGGTGGAAATGGTGGATATTGTTGTATACTTTGTTGATAATTGGTTTGTGGAAGTTGGTGGATATGAGAGCTTTATTGGCTAGTTTAAGCTCAATTGTTTGGAGGTGTATGCTTTGCAATAGGTGCAAATAAGGAATGGAGAGCGATGATCGTGCCTACTGATGGGTAACGCTTTCTATCGTCTTTCCTACCATTTAGTTTCGTTACATTTGTGTTTTGGAATGTAGATTGTTGTAGGATTGTTGTGTGCTTGTGTGTGTGTGATGAACCTAGATGAGACTTGAGATTTAATCATGATTTACTTAGTGGAGTTTGATGTCTACTTCAACTTATGATAGGGCGAAATCTAGTTTTCAAAGCATGTTTTAAGTTTAACTTTTGAATTGTCGAGTTTTGTATATGGTTAATGCATAGGACTTGACAAAAAGCCGTGAAGTTTGAGCCATGATATTGTCATATCTTTATTGATTGTGAGTGGCAAGATTGAGAGTACGAGATCTAGAACTTGCATCCGTTCTCTGTCTATTGGCATGAGTGTGTAACTAGAAAATGATCTTAGGCCATCATTTCTTAGTCCTACCTTTCACACCGGGAGTATAAGGTGGCTATTATCATGATTTTGCCGTTCATATCTTTGACCCCCGTGATTGAGCTTTATTGGTGAATTTTCCTTGATATAAATAGGACCATTATTGGGGGAAAAGAGTGTATGAGGGTGAATACGGTGATGAGAGTTGGGTTGGGAATTGATGGGATTTGAATTGATGGGAAATGTTGAGGCATGGAAGATATGAAATAAGGGATTGTTGTTGATCCTAGGAAAAATGAGCACCTACAAAAAAAAATTTGGTGCAAATGTTTGAAAAGAAAAAGGAGGCACCCACAAAATGAATGAATGATGGTGCTAGAAAAGAAAAAAAAAAGAGAAAAAAAGAAAAGAAAAAAAAAAGTGTGTTGAGAAATGAAAAGCCTCGGTGGTTTGGAGTGGTTCGAAAAGAACAAGTTTGGGGGTTTTGGGAAATTGAGAAGTTTAGTTACTTTGGCCCAAAACCACCCACCTTTTAGTTAGCCACGTTACAACCCATGAAAAGACCTTTTTGATTCTAGATACTAACTCATTGTAGTATAGTGGTGAGAATGGTTGCAAGCCTATGGAAATCAAGCTCGATATCTTGTGAATGTGTGAATTTCATCCTCCCTAAACACGTGAGGGAGTGTCTTCGTTTCTTGTATCCGAATTTGATGAGTGGTTCATGTCCTTAGCATTAACCTTGTTACAAAGTTAGGTGATGATCTCGTTTTACTTGAACATGCTAAGATAACTTTGATGAGCTATGAGGTGTTGCATGAGGTAGATTAATTACTCTACTTTGTTTTGATAGAGGACAATCAAAGGTTCAAGTTTGGGGGATTATGATACGTGCATAAAATGACCTATATTTTGATATGTGTACATGCT
The DNA here is from genome assembly GCA_026898455.1 of Plectranthus barbatus. Classification (NCBI taxonomy): domain Eukaryota; kingdom Viridiplantae; phylum Streptophyta; class Magnoliopsida; order Lamiales; family Lamiaceae; genus Plectranthus; species Plectranthus barbatus. The sequence continues at coordinate 55,866 of JAPKLW010001639.1, read as the reverse complement.
TGTTTGTGGCTATTTTACTCCCGTATCATATGTTTTTGTCGTATTTTGGTTATGTTTTCGTGTTTTGTGTGTTTGATGTGTGTAGGATAGGTTTTGGGCATAAACGAGCAATTTTGGTGGAGTTTGGGAGGAAAATCGCACATGTTTTTGAGTTTGGAGAGCTCGACCGGCCGAGCGGGTGCAGGACCGGCCGAGCGGGGCCTTCAGAGGGCTTGACCGGCCGAGCAGGTGCAGGACCGGTCGAGCACGAGCGGACAGAGACTTGGCTCGGTCGAGCCAAGCCTTGCTCGACCGAGCCAAGTCAGTTTTTGGCAGTTATTGATGGCCCGGGCGAGCCAAACTTTGATCGGGCGATCCGAGGCCCTGATTGCTTGCCTATAAAAGGGGAAGAGGCGGTTATTTGAAAAGGGGATGTCATTTTTCACATACGTTAGCTAGATTTTTCCCTAGATTCCATTTTTCCATTCCAATTCATCATAATCCTAGAGCATCTAGGAGATTAATTCATCAATACTTGGAGGTGATTGAAGATTAAAGGTGGTGGATCAAAGCAACCAAATCCAATTTGGGGAAGATTCTTATTTCTCCTTTCAATTTGTAATGACGTTCATTGAATTCAAACTTGTAATTGTACA
>JAPKLW010001639.1:0-54831 GCA_026898455.1 Plectranthus barbatus | reverse complement strand
GGATTGACTAGTGTAGGGTAAGAGTTCATCCAATTAGGAATTAAAATATGTTTGCATCTATGATTTACCTAAGTTGATTGCATCCAAGTTCATCTCGACATCCTATCTTCCTAATTTGAGCATTTGTGTGTTTAGGTTTACCAAATTGTGTAAGGAATTGATTGAGTGAATGTTGATTGATTGTTTGATTCATGTTAGTCTTACATTGTTAGCATAGGTTTACATTACTTGCCTAGTTGATAAAAACTACTCAACGATTAATTTTTCCTAGCTATAAGATCTTTGCCGTAGTATCCCGGTACTCTAGCAGGCGAAACGGAGAAGAACCTGGATTTGATATTTTATTTTTTGTGAGGTTGAGAGTTTAATTCCATTGAACTTTTAGCCGCATCAAGGCTTGGATAAGTCATCATTTTCTAAAAGAAATATTCTGCTCACTAAACACAATAAACAAACAGTTAGAGTGTAAGGAAGTACGGATCTGGTCTTAAGAGACTGAAAACAGGACAGTCTAGAAAGACCGACCTGCGCTGATACCACTTGTTGGTCCCAGATCAAAGTACATATAATGTGCAGCGGAAGTATTTAAGCAGTTAAATACACTCTAAGTATGAGCAGTTGCAGTTTCTAAGTAACACAATTTTTCTTAACAATTTTAAAACATAATTTACTTAGCCAGCAGATTAGGTTAACAGTTTTACAGGTTGAACATTTGACAGTTTATACGCTTCAACACTTACACTATAAGTGTTGAAGGTTTCAAGATATAGTTGAAAACTGTAAAGAGCGTAAGGTAAATAAAACTGTACACGACACAGGATATTATAGTGGTTCGGAGCCTCAAGTCCTACGTCCACTCTTCGGATATCAGATTCGGTAATTCACTAAATTATGATGATACAATCCTCACGATCTATAGCCAGTTGCTGTAGAGACCTCTGTCCACAGCATAATGGATAACTCGCCCAGGCAGTTGTACTTCACTCCTTCTTCAGTCCGTCAAAGGCTCTGCGTCTTCTCTGTGGACCAGCTCGATGTTGGACTGAGGACAAACCTCCCTTTTCCTTCTTCGGTAGGTTGGATGGTTGTGTTCTTCCCAGAACGTCGGTTGGTCGGCAATTGCTCGTGATAACCTATTCTCCCATTGCAAGATCAGGCTGCTATGTTCTTACTTCTGAAAGTAAGAACACCAAGATCGTAGATTAAGTCAGTTGACTTAATCCTCGTGTACTCAAGATCATACGGTGAATCTCCAGAAATTCATTAGCAATGAATGCTTCGTGTTCAATAAATGAACCACAATATTAATGTCTTCTCGCTTGATAGCGTTTAATGTTTGAGCTTTAGTTTCAGTCGAGAGACTATAAATTTGTTCAAGATTCAAATCTGCTGGAGTATTCGGATGAGCAGAGAGGCAAAGGTTATTAAGTCTCTGTTGATCCTGCTATTTATAGGTGAGACACCAGAAAATAGCCAGTTGAGATATTGGAAAGGATGTCCAATCATAATCGATGCTCTTCTTAAAAGTAGCTTGTCTCTCGGCTTTTTCTGCTACAATGTACTATTTTTCTGAGCAGTTTGTACTTCTTGTGTCAGACGTCGAACAACGTTGTACACTATTAGCAGTTGAGTATTTGTCTGTCTTATATCATTGACTTCTTTGAAGTTCTCCTGCGACTTGTTTGACATCTTGTCATGCACGCATTCCTTGACGCGAAACTGTCTTGATCTGAAACTTTGAGTACCTTTCAACTGTTTCCATCTGAAGATTGTGTCCAAAGTTTTTGTGACCCTGCTCTGCTCGTCTTCTCTTCTAGATATGACAATTATGTCATCTGAATGACGTCTTCTTCAAAACTATTCCAAAGTTTTGTGGACTTCCTTCCTCCTAGACTATTTCAACTTGATCATCCTATACAAGGATTACATGAGCTAATAACTCTAAGACCTAGACTTTGGTATAGAGTTTTGACATATCAAAACATCAAATTAAGGTAGGATTTCTACATCAATACCTAACAATTCCCTCTTTTTTGATGTTGTCAAAACCGTACCTCTAAGTCTATCTAAGTCGATGAGAAAATGCAGTTTATCTGAGTTTACAAATTTTTCTATCTAACACTGCTCAGAATTGTGCCTCTTCTACATTCGACCTACTCTAAATGATCTTCCCCTTAAACGGGATAATTCTTATCAAATAACATCAATCAATTTAGAGTAATAAGAGTGGAAGGATTGCTGATCACACTGGAAAATGTGAATTCAACTAGACAAGAATCAAGGTAAGAGACAATGAGCAGTTGTCTTCAAACAAACAGTTTTTCCACTTTTCAATAGATATGATCGTTTACAAGTACACGAAAAGTTTTAAAAACTGCAGTAATGGAAGACATTCAAAATGTAAACTAAAGAAAGAAAAAACATAACCTTGCTCACTAGTCTTGAATCTTGTCCTTCTCTCTTTCTTGATTTGAGGAATTTGCGTCTTTTGGCTTCGAGGAAGTTGCGGCAAATATAGAAAGCAAACCAGCTTGTTGCTCCTTGAGGGCTGCTGTTACATCTGAGAAATGTTTCCTATCTTCCGCTTTGGCAGCCATTAATATATTCTGCTTCATATTGATATCCTCATCCCGCTTTCTGTGTTTTTCTTCCCTGTTTTCTGTATTCCTCATCACGCCTTCGATGTTCCTGTTGGTCCTAGATCAGAGTACAAACAATGTGCAGCGGAAGTAATTAATCAAAGATATAAACTCTAAGTATAGACAATTAAGTTTTTGTTGCTATTTGCAGTTAGCGATTTTTGTTATGAAACTCAAGTAAGGTTTATCCAACAGATTGGAGAAACAGTTTTACAAGTTTTAATCGTAGACAGTTTATACGCTTCAATACTTACACAGTAAGTATTGAAGGTTTCAAACTGTAAACGACACAGGATATTATAGTGGTTCGGAGCCTAAAATCCTACGTCCACTCTTCGGATATCAAATCCGGTAATTCACTAAGTTATGAAGATACAATCCTCACGATCTATAGCCACCTTCTAGAGAAACCTCTGTCTACAGCACGATGGATCACTCGACCAGGCAGTTGTTCTTCACTCCTTCTTCAGTCCGTCGAAGTCTCTGCATCTTCTCTATGGACCGGCTCGAAGTTGGACTGAGACAAACCTCCCTTTTCCTTCTTCGGCAGGTTGTATGATTTTGTTCTTCCCAGAACGTCAACTGATCGGTAGTAGCCCGTGATAACCTGTTCTTCCTTTGCAATGACCAGATTGTTAGGTTCTTACTTGGAAAGTAAGGACACCAAGATACTAGAGTAAGTCTGCTGATTTAGTCCTAGTATTAAAAAATTTTGCACAATGAATCTCCTCAGACTTCGTAGCAATGAATGCAATGAGCTCAATAAATGAACTACGACAACAATGTCTTCTCTCTCGAGAGTGTTTAATTGTTTTCCTTCAGTTTCAGGCAAGAGACAATAAAATGTGTTGGAGATTCAAATCAATGTATGTGTATCGAATAAGCAGAGAGGCAAAGGTCTTTAAGTCTCTGCGGTTCTTGCTATTTATAGGTGACACACTAGAAAATAGCCGGTGGAGACATTCGGGATGATGTCTAATCACAATCCATGCTCTTTGAAAAGTTGCTTGTCTCTCGGCTTTTTCTGCTACAAGGTACTGCTTTTTCAAAGCAGTTTGTACTTGTGTGTCACACGTCGAACGTTGTACACCAGTCGCAGCTTCGTGTCTGTCTGATCTTTATCATTGACTTCTTTGGCGTTCCCTTGCATCTTGTTCGACATCTTATCGTGTATGCATTCCCTGATGCAAAACTGTCTTGTTCTGAAACTGCGAGCTCCTCTTAGCAGTTTCCGTGTGAAAACTATATCCACAGTTTTCATGACCTTTCTCTGCTCGTCTTTGTCTTCTTAGTCAAGATATTTTTGTCTGAATGTTCTCTTCTTCAAAACTGTTCCACAGTTTTTTTGACTTCCTTCTTCCTATACTATTACAACTCGAATATCCTATACAAGGATTACATGAGGTAATAAAAGTCCTAGACTTTGGTATGTATTTTTGACACATAAAAACATCAAATTAAGGTAGGATTTCTGCATCAATACCTAACAATTTCCCCCTTTTTGATGTTGTCAAAACCATACCTCTAAGTCTATCTGTTGGTAAGAAGATGATGTTGATCTGAGTTTACAATTTTTCTTGTCTACCACTACTCAGACCTGTGCCTCTTCTATACTCGACCTACTCTAAATGATCTTCCCCCTAAATGGGATAATTCTCATTAATTTAGAGCAATATGAAGGAAACACTGATTACACTGGAACATGTGAATTCAGCTAGATAAGAATCAAGGAAGGAGACAATGAGTAGTTGTATTCAAACCGACAGTTTTTCATTTTTCATAAATATATCATCGATAACAAGTACATGAACAAACTACAGAAGTGAAGAATATTCAAAAGGATATTTAAGAATAAAAAACAGGGCAAAATGGAACGAATTCACCTTTCTCTTTTGTCTTGATTCTACTCCTTCTCCTTTTCTTGATTCAAGGAATCTTCGTCCTTTGATTTTGAGGAAGTGGCTGTAGCGGTAGATATGGTCAGCAGACTAGCTTGATGAGCTTTTAGGACTGCTGTTACATCGGAGATGTGTTTCCTATCTTCCTCTCTGGCAGCCATTAGAAGATCCAGCATCGTACTGATATCTCCATCCCGCTTTCTGCATTCTTCTTCGTGTTTTCTGTATTCTTCATTATGCCTTCACCGTTCCTCTTCTCGCTTTTGATCAAACAAGATCAACTGCTGCTTCAGCGACTCATCCCTTCTCTCTTCCCCCTTTTTGACAATATCAAGAACAAGAGACATCTGCTGTTTCACTCGACGGTCTATTGCTTGATTCAAGGCTGTGTAGGGTAGAGAGTCAACTGCTACTGAGAGTGGGTTGGGAGACAATACTTTTTCAACTATAGTTATTGCTCTAGAGTTGTCTTTAGTTTGACTTTGAGAGGAGGCAGTAGAAATCTCCGGTGGAGGAAGAAGTTGTTGAGGTTCTGTTTCTTCCCCCTGTCTTGGTGCTGGGGCTGCTGCATCGAGTTTGGCCTTTTCGATAGCGGCTTCGGCCTGTGATCTCTGGTGCTCATCCATTTCGGCCGATTTCTGACGTAACAGCTCAGCATCTTCTTGTTGACGTTTCAGCTCAACACCTTCCTCGTTCAATTTCTCCTAGAGTGCTGCTGCTGCGGCTTCTTGTTGACGTCTCAGCTCAGCAGCTTTTTCTTGATGCTGGAGCTCAGCAGCTTCCACTGCCTGACGCTGGAGCTGTCTACGCTCTGCTTCCTCATTTAGGGTTTTCATTTGGTTTTCTTCTTCTAAAATCAGATGAGCCTTTCGTTCGAAATAAGCTTGTACAAGATTATAGCGACACATGAATCTGATTTGGAGAAAGCACTTAGCCAGAGCGTGTATGAGTAGAATTTCCAAGGCACGAGTAGCAGTAATAGTATATGTTAGAGTTTGAGATAACTGAATAGCTTCTGTTAATTCATCCATCTCTTCTTTTCTGACTCTTTCCTCTTCCTCCTGTCGTTGTCTTTCTAGTGCCTGAGCTTCTTCATTTCCGAGTTCCAGAAGTTCCAAATGAACTTCATCGATCTAAGAAATTATCCATCTGTGAAGATTTTGCAACTGCACGAGTTTTTCATGGTTCTCATTAATCCTGCGACCAACATGCTCAAGGTGTGATTCACCCGTAGTTCGTGTGGTAGAAGCTGAGAGACCCAATCTTTTCGTGAGAAGATCTGGAAGTGACAGTTGAATGAGAATTCCTCTCTCTGGTGAATCAGTAGTTTCCTGAACTGGCTTGTCCTATGCTACAGAAATTTGGCGATGAGGTGGCGCCGGTGGGTCACTCGTTGCCTTTGCATACTCTGATGAATATTTTCTGTAACTGGTATTCCTGGTGACATTCCCCCTATTTCCGAGACTAACAAAATGATCTGCTTGAGTGATGAGGATGATGGTTGGTTGGTTTTTGAGGTTATAATGTCGGCGGATAGGGATGGAATAAAGGGATGTCGATGATGAGATTCTTTGTCTGAATGAGACGGACTTTGGAGTACTATTATAGGAACAGTAGTGTCTCTAGGATTCCTTCCAGAATCTTGAACTTGTGTGACCTGTCTACTCCGTTCTCTATTTTTGTCCGGGGTTTTTGCGAGAATTAATCGCCTTCGTTTCTTGTTAGGCTTTGTCGCCAAGTCAACGCTTGCCTGTACTGGTTCCCTAGCAACAACTTGTGAGATGCCCTCTGCATTTACATTCATTTCCAGATCTTCATTATTTCCTTTCAATTTTCTCCTATGGGTCTTATCTCCATGAGGTAGAAAATCTGATGGGACTAAATCTTCGCTCTCATCCCTGAGACCGATAAGTTGTTCAATCAAGTAGCTGACTTTTAGACCAAATCCATTTCCAGATTTGAACTTTGTGGTCTCTGAAATGGTCTCATTTTTCTTAGCTTTCTCTAGAATCCGCCCAAAAATGAATTCCACCCAATTTCCACCATGATTATCATCCAAAACCATCATTACAGCATATTTAGGTTGATTGAGTTCCGAGAATGATCCTCCACCGCAGTAGAGCATCCTAAGAGTGATCTCACTCAGAGTACAAGGGTTTCAGTTCAGAAACTCTTGTCGGTAGACGAAAACTCTCTTTGTGATCAGGCTTCTTCCAAACATTCCAATGTCGTTCCTTTGCTCCATCCTCATTCTTTAGATAACCTGTGATGTTTTCGCCAGTTTTGGGTAGACAAAAGGACTCGGCAATGGTATCAATACTTCTAACCAGGGGAATCTTGTTGACCTTGGTTTTAAAAGATTTCTCATTCTGGTTAATAATGGAATTCTCATAAAATTCGGCAACACGATGAGGCTTGAATTTACCAGGGTGTAAGTCAATGAGCCGTACGAGCTTCTTTTTATTCAGCATGTCGTAAAGCCTCTCCTCAGAGCACAGGTAGTCAAGTTCTTTCAGATTTAAAATCTTTTCTTTAAAGACTTGGCTTACCCAAATTTCCTTATAGGAGAGATCGGTTGAATCGACGATGTCGCTCGTTAGATGCTTTAGTTCTTGATGAGTGCGTCCTTGAGCAGTCGTCCCTGTTCTTGATTTCACGGATGCACTTGGACCTTCGTCAGACTGAATCTTCCTTTTCCCCATATTTGTGAAGGACAATGTGAGTAAAGGATGGTTCGGGATGAATAGCGGAATAAATTTGGGAATTAGCGATTGTAGAGATCTATTTAGGGTGATGATCTTGGCGGGCTGATTCAAGAATATTTGATGTAGAGAGATCCACAGCTGGGATTAAATATGGATTTATGTAATCGTTGTCTGTGATAAGCACTATCGTGGCATGTGTTTGTTCCTATTCCGTCGTGATGTGTGCGTAGCGCGTGACTGTGACTCCATGCTCTCACCTAATACGTCATACGTTTGCTTTCTTTCAGACTTTTATGTCCAGCTGTCGATATCAAAGCTTGCGCCTGTGCCTCGAGGTGATGATTAGTTTTCCTTTGACACTGGATCTTCAAAACTATTTTGACAGTTCTTCAATGTCAAGAACTGTTATAAATTCCCTTCCTTTTTAATGTCAGTCTGAGAGACCGAAAACTAAGTTCCCAACCGATCTTCGATCTCTGCTCGAATACATAGAAGACTTGATTCGTCCACGTGTCAATGCACATTTAATCCATGAGTAAGTAGTTGAATACCTCGCTTATAAGTACTTTCCTTTTGTGAAACAGAGAGTGCGTATAGCCTTATTTCATCTAAGAACTTTTTTTTGTCTCTTCAGAAGAATGGCCATGCTTTCCCATGCTGAGATAATCAGGAGTAGAATCTTGTATCCGACAGGGCTTTTGGTAAAATACTGGAATACACCTGATTTGCACTACTCTATAATGAGGGCTTTGAAGGCTAACCAGCTTGATTCCTTCGTGTCTCGTTGGCTATATAATTTCCATGACGATGTGCTCCAGAAGGTAATTGAGGGAAGCGACTGAAGGTCATGAGATTCATTCCTTTCTCCATGAGCAGAAAATATAATGGTCTCCGTAGTCCTTTTCCCTTAACTTTAGATTGTCGTATGGTATGCAACCGTTGATGGACTATCAGAGCGATGAGACAGCGCCATAGTGGTATGCTTGGCAAAAATGGAGAAAGACTCCTGTGGAATTTCATCCCACAATTTGCTTTAGCAACCTTTCTCCTGAATATAAGGTGATCAGAAAGGACTTTCACTAGGTTGTAATGTAGGTTTTTTGTGAAGGGTATGTGATCACTATAATTTCTGCAGATTAATTATAGAAATAGTGGCAAATAAATTTGTAAACCCTATAGTTATCGATCCAGGGGAATGAAGCAACGAAAAACCTTAAGTACTAAATCATAAGTTCTCAAAATACTGGTCAGGAAAATCAATTGAAAAGTTTTGGTTATTTTGAAAATCGCAATACATGCTAATGAAAATTAAACAGGAAATTAAAAAGCTTTCGGATTCAGATAAGAGGAGCACAGATTCCAGGGATATCTACCTATCAAGTATGACATGAATGAATGAATTGATTAATTCCCAATTTTAATTCCTCTTCGTAGTAAAACATCAGAAAAGTATTACGAACTTCTTTGTTGGACAATTCGTAAAGTAGATTAATTAATTACCTATCTCTGCTCGGTCTCAAGATAAATTAACTAACTCCAAAGATCTACAGATTTATTCCTACAATCAATCTCCTTCAGTTACGACAAGAAATCAGATTATATTGTGAAAATCTCTTTCCATTGAAAACTATCACAGTTACGTCTCAAGTAATCAACTAGATAATCCTAAGATGTGATCAGCAAATCAAGATTATGAATAAGCACAGATTTCACAAACTACGAAGGGAAAGGGAAAATAATTCAATCAATCAAACATGTACATTGATAGTTTGAAACCCTAGAATCTGAGAAAGAGATCAGTTACACATATTCAGAGTAATATTCATCATAGAAAGATAAAACCTGAATTGCATAAAAACTTGGGTCTGAATGTCTTCCCCCAAAAATATGTCTTCAAACATAAATCTAAAAACTCTTGGAATCTCTAAAATTTGAAATCTGGAATGAGGAATGATTGGGAATTATTGCAGGGTTTTTGCCGGGTTCTGAAAAATCGAATTTACCAAGCTATATATAGAGGTGGAGGTGTATCAAATCAAATCTAGGGCTAAAGATATGAAAAATCACGAATTCAGCCAATTTCCCGCGCCAGGAGGTCCACGTCGATCGACGCAGCATCCCCATCGATCGACGAGGCTTCCAAATTGCCGTCGATCGATGTTGATCGGCGTCTGTCGACGCAGCTTCTCGCCCCTTCTGCGCGGTCTCACGGTTTTGGCCATAACTTCCTCTTCCGAACTCCGATTGACCCGATTCCAGTTGCGTTGGAGAGCTAACTCAAAGCATCATCCATTACCATGCGCCAATAGCCCGAATTCCTCCTGTGGAAAAACTCTTCACTGCTACTCTTACACGTCACTGCTTTCGGAATGGTTTTCTCGTGGGTTTAGGCCTAAAAACCTGCATAAACATTAAAATACACCTAAAACCACCTAATATTGATTCATGCATAAAATATATATATAAACTCAACAAAACTACATAAAATAGTATAAATATAATATAGATAAGTGAGTGAAATAATGAGCTTATAAAATCCCCCAAACTTGAACGTTTGATTGTCCTCAATCAATAGGCAAGAAAGAATTCAAAAGATTATGTGGTTAAAGTGCAATGCTTCACAAGATTCATCACAGTCGAGAACCAAGAATCCACTACCCACAAGCAATTTGAAAGAGACGGAAAATTCATCAACCGTGGAAGAACTCACAGGAAGTGTATCGCTCAACTCTCATGTGTTTAAGGTAAAGATGAAAGCACTCAACAACATGTATGAAGAAATTTCTACCATAGGCTTGCAGATTTTCTAATATCTCCACTGCTAGAATGTGCACACAAATCTAGAATCAAAAAGGACTTTCGAAAGGTTGTAACGTAGGCTTTTTCTGATAAGGTAGGGAAATATGGCCAAGTGACTAAATCAATTGAGTTCATGACTCCCAACATTTTCCAACCACCATCTTTAATCATCCACCTTGTCTCCTCATATACATCAACAAACTCAATTTTTTTTTATAGCTCATTTTGAATCTCTTATGCTCTTTTCGATAATTTTGTATTCTTTTCTTTTCAGAGAGCTTATGAGAATTCTAATTATTTCTTTTGAGCTTCTTATTTTTTTTTTTTTTGCACACATCTTTTCACCACTAATTTATCATTTCTTATCTCCAACTCACTTTCAATCAACCCCACACGTACCACAACTCAAGACACGAGTGAGACAATACTTTTCTTTATCTCATAGACAAGGAAAGAAAAATTGTACCGGCTCAAAAATGGCTAACTAGGGAAAATTTTATTGTGAAGGGACAGTGTTTAGGATATTGGGTTAACAAAGATGGCCTAATATCATTTCCTAAACTTGTGCACACTATGCAGTCTCAACACAGAAAATAAGCAAGTTCTAGAGAAATCAAAACACACATGTGAATCTCACATCAAACGAAATAAAGGCTCAAATTCTCACACAAGGGTTTAAAAAATTTTCTTCCACAGTTAATTTCAAATCAGCTCAATCAGCATGCAAGTATAAGTGTCAAATTAGTCCTATCGTGCGGTATTCTACATTCATAGGCATCTAACCACAATCTCAATCAATTCAATACTCAACCCTCAATCAATTCTAATCTCACAATCTAGTTCAGGTTATCTCAAAATTCAAAAATTTCCCCACAAAATAGCATAAAATAGAAAGGTACGAAAAATTAAAGACAGAAAGCAGAAAAATTAAAGACAAAAGCGGAATAAATAAGAGATAGGGCGTTCCATCTCTTGTCCACATCCCCCCAAACTTATTTCCAACTCGAAGAGTGGAATAAGTTAGAAAATCAGACAAAAGAGGGAACAATACCTGGTAGTTGATCTCAGACATCAACTTTTTTTATCCCCCGGAGTCTTCAATCACCATCAGGGAGGTCGGGTCCAGGCAGGTCCTTTCGCGACCTCCTTTCCATCTTTGTTCTTGATAACTTGCATCCCCCATTTCTTGGTGTCTTTCAATGTCCCCCCAATGGCGGACTTGTACTATTACGTGTTGAAGTGTTTAATCCATTTTCAAACTCTGAATTGCTTGATTATTTAACCTTGGATTGTTTTCTAAGATGAGGGAATTTGGGTAAGTTCATGCATGTCCGACTGTACAGGCAATGCATGTTGGGTAGCTAGGATTATGTTTGTCTCGTCGTAAAGTCAGTTTGCCATAGAACCTGAATTCTGCGAAGATATCAGCTGGGGCGCTAATTTATACTACGTAGATAATCCACCTAATTTGTTGTATTCTCCTGTGTTGTCAATTGAAGGAAACACAGGGTAACCGGAGAGCTTTTCAATCACAAATCAACTTACTTGCGCCGTATCTGTAAGCATTTGAGGTGGGGACAATTTTATTCCTATTTTCGCTTGATTTTGGGCTATAAGCCTTATTTTTGAAACACATGCAAATTGATTTGATTTTTAACTGATTGACTATGCCAAAACTATTTTGAATTCGTATCTGTTCCTCTGGTCAACCGAGTTGACCAGGGAGGTTGGGTTTAACGAGAACTGAACCAGGTTTCGAAAGAACCCTGACCTACGACTCTTAAACTCTAGGGTCATTGATCCTCTGTTGTCTTGAGTCAAGCTCAGACTTGGTCACTCAATGGAGTATTGATACCTTCGGAGAGATAAGGAGGGACACATTCTGTGTCATAAATCGATCGGGTCTCAATGCGGTGAGTTCTGAGACCAGTGCACAAAATGGTGACAGTGGGCCGAATGGTTCGCCATTCCCAACTGTTCATCGTGACTTGGAAGTCGGCCAACTTTCGGTCACTCAACGTTAAAACAGATATGTCTTCCTCTGTGAGAAAATTGTACAGTGCAAAATGTTTTGAGATAAAACACGGGCAAATGTTTTTCTAAAACCCCGTGTTTTATTTGTGTGTGGCATAGCATTCATATTTAATCAGATATCATTTGTTTTTGGGTCATTGATCACTGTAATTTCTACAGATTAATTATAGAAATAGTGGCTAATAAATTTGTAAACCCTAAGGTTATCGATCCAGGGGAATGAAGCAACGAAAAATCCTAAATACTAAATCAGACGTTCTTAAAATACTGGTTAGGAAAAGCAATTAAAAAGTTTTGGTTGTTTTGAAAATTGCAATACTTGCTAATGAAAATTAAACAGGAAATTAAAAGGCTTTTGAATTCAAATAAGAGAAGCACAAATTCCAGGGATATCTACCTATCAAGTATGACATGTATGAATGAATTGATTAATTCCCAATTTTAATTCCTCTTCGTAGTGAAACATCAGAAAAGTATTACGAACTTCTTTGTTGGACAATTAGTAAAGTAGATTAATTAATTACCTATCTCCGCTCGGTCTCAAGATAAATTAACTAACTCTAAAGATCTACAGATTTATTCCTACAATTAATCTCCTTCAGTTACGACAAGAAATCAGATTATATTGTGAAAATCTCTTTCGATTGAAAACTATCACAGTTACGTCTCAAGTAATCAACTAGATAATCCTAAGATGTGGCCAGCAAATCAAGATTATGAATAAGCACAGATTTCACAAACTACGAAGGGAAAGGGAAAATAATTTAATCAATCAAAACATGTATACATTGATAATTCGAAACCCTAGAATCTGAGAAAGGATTTAGTTACATATATTCATGGTAATATTCATCATAGAAAAATACAACCTGAATTGCATAAAAACTGGAATCCGAAAATCTTCCCGCAGGAACTTGTCTTCAAACATAAAACTCTAAAAACTTATTGGAATCTCTCAAAATCTGAAATCTAGAATGAAACACGATTGGGAATGAGTGGGGCCTCTGAAAAATCGAATTTACAAAGTTATATATAGAGGTGGAGGTGTATCAAATCAAATCTAGGGCTAAAGATATGAAAAATCTCGAATTCAGCCAATTTCCCGCGCCAGGAGGTTCGCGTCGATCGACGAGGCATCCCCGTCGATCGACATGGCCTTCAAATTGCCGTCAATAGATGCTGATTGGCGTCTGTCGACGCAGCTTCTCGCCCCTTCTGCGCGGTCTCACGGTTTTGGCCATAACTTCCTCTCCCGAACTCCGATTGTCCCGATTCTAGTTGCGTTGGAGAGCTAACTCAAAGCATCATCCATTTCCATGTACCAATAGCCCGAATTCCTCTTGTGGAAAAACTCTTCACTGCTACTCTTACACATCACTGCTTTCGGAACGGTTTTCTCATGAGTTTAGGCCTAAAAACCTGCATAAACATCAAAACACACCTAAAACCACCTAATATTGACATCATGCATAAAATATATATATAAACTCAATAAAACTACATAAAATAATATAAAAATAATATAGATAAGTGAGTGAAATAACGAGCTTATCAAACCCCCCAAACTTGAACGTTTGATTGTCCTCAATCAATAGGCAAGAAAGAAATCAAAAGATCAAGTGGTTAAAGTGCAATTCCTCACAAGATTCATCACAGTCAAGAACCAAGAATCCACTACCCACAAGCAATTTGAAAGAGACAGAAAATTCATCAACCGTGGAAGAACTCACAGGAAGTGTATCGCTCAAATCTCAAGTGTTTAAGGCAAAGATGAAAGCACTCAACAACATGTATGAAGAAATTTCTACCATAGGCTTGCCAATTTTTTAATATCTCCACTGCTAGAATGTGCACACAAGTCTAGAATCAAAAAGGACTTTCGAAAGGTTGTAACGTAGGCTTTTTCTGATAAGGTAGGGAAATATGGCCAAGTGACTAAATCAATTGAGTTCATGACTCTCAACATCTCCAACCACCATCTATAATCATCCACCTTATCTCCTCATATACATCAACAAACTCACAATATAATTTTTTTATAGCTCATTTTGAATCTCTTATGCTCTTTTCGATAATTTTGTATTCTTTTCTTTTCAGAGAGCTTATGAGAATTCTAATTATTTCTTTGAGCTTCTTTTCACCACTAATTTATCATATCTTATCACCAATTCACCAATCAATCCCCATACATACCACAACTCAAGACACGAGTGAGACAATACTTTTCTTAATCTCATAGACAAGGAAAGAAAAACTGTACAGGCTCAAAATGGCTAACTAGGGAAAATTTTATTGTGAAGGGACAGTGTTTAGGATATTGGGTTAACAAAGATGGCCTAAGATCATTTCCTAAACTTGTGCACACTATGCAGTCTCAACACAGAAAATAGGCAAGTTCTAGAGAAATCAAAACACACATGTGAATCTTACATCAAACGAAATAAAGGCTCAAATTCTCACACAAGGATTCAAAAATTTTCTTCCACAGTCAATTTCAAACCAGCTCAATCAGCATGCAAGTATAAGTGTCAAATCAGTCCTATCATGCGGTATTCTACATTCATAGGCATCTAACCACAATCTCAATCAATTCAATACTCAACCCTCAATCAATTCTAATCTCACAATCTCATTCAGGTTATCTTCAAAACTCAAAATTTGTCCCCACAAAATAGCATAAAATAGAAAGGTACGAAAAATTAAAGACAGATAGAAAGGTACGAAAAATTAAAGACAGAAAGCAGAATAAATAAAAGATAGGACGTTCCATCTCTTGTCCACATCCCCCAAACTTATTTCCAACTCGAAGAGTGGAATAAGTTTGAAAATCAGACAAAAGAGGGAACGATACCTGGTAGTTGATCTCAGACATCAACTTTTTTATCCCCCGGAGTCTTCAATCACCATCAGGGAGGTCGGGTCCAGGCAGGTCCTTTCGCGACCTCCTTTCCATCTTTGTTCTTGATAACTTGCATCCCCCATTTCTTGGTGTCTTTCAATGTCCCCCCAATGGCGGACTTGTACTTCCGTAGAACTCGTAGTAATTTTTACAACTTCCCATACCTAAGGTGTGCCGGAAGCATTTTCAGTTCCAGAACCAGCGGATTAGAGTTAGATTGCAGCTTTCCCCGATTTGCGTCGGTTGACATGGGTGAAACTGCCGCAATCCCTTTTCTACGTCGCGCTGCTTCTGCCGATGAACTCTCCGTGTTCGACTTCCTTCGTGCGTCGATCGACGTGATAGTAGAGTCGATCGACGTGGATCCTAAGGCTGCGTCGATCGACGCATGGTTTGCATCGATCGACGTGGAGGTATTTCCACATTTTCTCTTTTTTTTCTGGCTGCGTCGGCTTGATAACTGCTTCCGTTCATTCTCTTTCTCATGTGTCATTTCCTCGGGTACCTCCAGCTCCTTCACCAAATCCATAAGCTCATCGTTTGCCTTATCCAAATCTGAAGACAAAAACAAAGAGTGTAGTAAGCGGTTCTCCAGAGAGTCCGAATCAGTTTTAAGAGAAGGAAAGGGAGAGGAAATCACCGGATTTGAACAATTGATCATGTGGCACTCTTCCTGGTAGCTCTCTTCATTACGCTTCTGCACTGCTTTGTAGATGGGGAAGGTGACCGACTCGTCATTAACTCGGAAAGTTAGTTTGCCGTCTCGAATGTCAATCAATGCTCCAGCAGTCTTCAAGAAAGATCTCCCCAAGATAAGCGGGATGTTGTGGTCTTCTTCCATGTCAAGCACCACGAAGTCTGCTGGAATGATGAAGTCTTTCACCTTCACAAGTACGTCTTCAACGATGCCTCTTGGGTAGGACACCGATCTGTCAGCCATCTGCAATGATATGGTCGTTGGTTTGATGCTCCCGATCTCTAGTCGCTTGAAGATTGACAGCGGCATTAAGTTAATGGATGCGCCGGAATCACAAAGGACCTTCCCAAAGGTCTCTCCTCCAATGACACAGGGGATCGTGAAGGATCCTGGGTCTTCTCTCTTAAGCGGCATCTTCTTCTGAATAATCGCGCTGCATTCCTCGAACAAGTTGACCCTCTCGTGCTCCACGAAGGGTCTTTTCTGTGAGACCATATCCTTCAAAAACTTCAAATACCCCGGTATCTCTCGTATTGCCTCAATCAGTGGAATGTTGATGTTTACTTTCTTCATGTTCTCAAGAAAGCGTGCATACTTCTCGTTCATCTTTGATTTGGCAAACCGCTGCAGATATGGCAAGGGAGGCTTATACATTGGTAGAGCAGGGGCGGTCGTCGATCGACGAGAGTCAGCCTCGGTCGACGGAGGCTTTGGTTGTTCGTCGATCGATCGACGGAGCTTCGCCTGTGACGACTTCTTCTTCTTCCTCGGCTTCTCCTTCATCTCGGGTGTCTGTCCCTGCTTGCTTGGGCCCTTCATAGGATTTTCCCCTTCTCAGAGTGATGGCATTCACTTGGTTCCTCTGATTCTGATTCTTGGGGTTCATCTGAGTGTTGCTCGGAAGTTGCCCCGGCTTGTGCTGGGCTCCGAGGGCATCGGCGATCTGGCTGACCTGGGTTTCTATGATTTGTACACGATTCTGCACCTGGTCCACTTTAGTATTCACGCCTGTAATTTCTTGCTTCAACTTGGCTACAGTATCAGTAGAGCCTTCTATGAACTTAGCCAAAATCTCCTCGAGATTTGGCTTCTTCTTCTCCACTATTGCTCCTTCTTGTACGGCAAATCCTGGTGGTGGTTGCTCTGCAGCTTGAGGGTTCGCGTAGGAGAATCCAGGGTGATTTCTTGCGTGATTGTAGGTATAGGGCTGGTTATTCTGCTGATTGTGTTGCTGGTATCCTCCTCGGTAGTTGTCTTGATAACCGCCCCTTTGAATGAAATTTACAGCGGCACAATCCCCCTCAGACGGAGCTTGCACTGGCTCTACTGCAGCAACTGTCTTTTCCTGCTTCAGTGCAGCGAAATCTTCCCTTAGCTTTTTCAGCTCGGCTGCCAAATCATGTTGCTTGGCAACTTTCTCTTTCTCCTTCTCGACCGCTATCACAGGCCGAGTTCGGCTTGAGGACCACCGTTGAGTGTTGTTGGCCATCTTTTGGAAGAATTCCATGGCCTTCTTTCCGCTTTTCGTCATGATGGTGTCTCCCAGTGTGGTGTCCACCAACTTGACGGTCTTCTCATTGAGTCCCTCGTAGAATGCTTCTGCCTGTTCTCCTAGCGGAAAACCATGTCCGGGGCATGATCTCAACAGCTCTTTGAATCGATCCCACGTCTCACTGAAGCTTTCATCGGGTCTTTGAGCGAACCTGATGATTTCTTTCCTTCTCTGCCTGATGACATTCGGAGGGAAGAAGTTCTCCAGAAACTCATTCCTCAATTCAGTCCATGTGCTAATGCTTCCCTTGTCCAGTGCAGTGAACCATGATTGTGCCTTGTCCCTCAGAGAGAATGCGAACAGACGTATTTGGATGGCACTCTTGCTGACTCCTCCGATCTTGACAGTGTTGCAGAGCATAAGGAACTTATCCAGATGTGCATAAGGGTCCTCAGTAGCCCTTCCTCCGAATTGATTTTGTTGCACCATCTGCACCAATCCGGTCTTCAGCTAAAAATTGTTGGCATTGATGCCAATCCTGAAGTCTGTCTCCCTGAACCGAGGTTTATACCGGTTCTGCATAGCCTCCTCTTCTTCCTCATCGTCAGACTCCCCTGGAGGATCCTGGTTGTCATCCTCTTCAATGTCGGGATTGTCATCAAACAGTGGGTTATGGCGAAGATCCCTTCCATTCGGATTGTTCCTCTCGAGGTCTCTTTCCAGATGATATTGTTGGATTTGCGCCCTCACAGCTTGGACTTCTTGGAGAAGCACAACCTGCTCCTCTGCAGTTAGCACTGGTGGAGGCGGTGGTACGCTATCTTCCATCGTGTGATTACTTGAGCTTTCCTGAGCACGCTTATTCCTTCGGATCTTTCTGCAAGTGGCATCAATGTCCGGGTAGTAATAAAGCGGGTCTTTTCCTGTAGCTCTTGTACTCATGCACTATATGTACAGCAAAGGAGGTAGTGAGGTAAAACTGAAAATAAGACGAAACGAACTGAAATAAACAACTGAAATTCTGAAAAAGGAAAACGGCGTCGATCGACGAAAGTGAGCATCGATCGACGAGAAGGAAAAGACGGCGTCGATCGATGAGATTAAGCGTCGATCGACGTGAATTACGAAAATACGGAAAATTAAAGGAAAATACAGAAATTACAGCCTAAATCAGTATTTCAATCACAGACTTAATAGTAAGATTAATTCTGTTCACTCCCCGGCAACGACGCCAATTTGATCACTGTAATTTCTACAGATTAATTATAGAAATAGTGGCAAATAAATTTGTAAACCCTAAAGTTATCGATCCAGGGGAATGAAGCAACGAAAAACCTTAAGTACTAAATCATAAGTTCTCAAAATACTGGTCAGGAAAATCAATTGAAAAGTTTTGGTTGTTTTGAAAATCGCAATACTTGCTAATGAAAATTAAACAGGAAATTAAAAAGCTTTTGGATTCAGATAAGAGGAGCACAGATTCCAGGGATATCTACCTATCAAGTATGACATGAATGAATGAATAGATTAATTCCCAATTTTAATTCCTCTTCGTAGTGAAACATCAGAAAAGTATTATGAACTTCTTTGTTAGACAATTCGTAAAGTAGATTAATTAATTACCTATCTCCGCTCGGTCTCAAAATAAATTAACTTACTCCAAAGATCTACAGATTTATTCCTACAATCAATCTCCTTCAGTTACGACAAGAAATCAGATTATATTGTGAAAATATCTTTCCATTGAAAACTATCACAGTTATGTCTCAAGTAATCAACTAGATAATCCTAAGATGAGATCAGCAAATAATGATTATGAATAAGCACAGATTTCACAACTACGAAGGGAAAGGGAAAATAATTCAATCAATCAAACATGTATACATTGATAGTTTGAAACCCTAGAATCTGAGGAAGATATCAGTTACACATATTCAGAGTAATATTCATCATAGAAAGATAAAACCTGAATTGCATAAAAACTTAGGTCTGAATGTCTTCCCCCAAAAATAAGTCTTCAAACATAAATCTAAAAACTCTTTGAATCTCTAAAATCTGAAATCTGGAATGGGGAATGATTGGGAATTATTGCAGGGTTTTTGCCGGGTTATGAAAAATCGAATTTAAAAAGCTATATATAGAGGTGGAGGTGTATCAAATCAAATCTAGGGCTAAAGATATGAAAAATCTCAAATTCAGCCAATTTCCCGCGCCAGGAGGTCCACGTCGATTGACGCGGCATCCCCGTCGATCGACGAGGCTTCCAAATCACCGTCGATTGATGCTGATCGGCGTCTGTCGACGCAGCTTCTCGCCCCTGCTGCGCGGTCTCACGGTTTTGGCCATAACTTCCTCTTCCGTACTCCGATTGACCCGATTCCAGTTGCGTTGGAGAGCTAACTCAAAGAATCATCCATTGCCATGCGCCAATAGCCCGAATTCCTCCTGTGGAAAAACTCTTCACTGCTACTCTTACACGTCACTGCTTTCGGAATGGTTTTCTCGTGGGTTTAGGCCTAAAAACCTGCATAAACATCAAAATACACCTAAAACCACCTAATATTGATTCATGCATAAAATATATATATAAACTCAATAAAACTACATAAAATAGTATAAATATAATATAGATAAGTGAGTGAAATAATGAGCTTATCAGTAGGGAAAATTTGGCCAAGTGACTAAATTAAGTTGAGTTGATCATTCTCAACCAATACAACCACCATCTATTCATCATTCAACCTTCTCCTCAAATATATCAATAAATACACAACCTTTTTTCTTTCTTTTTTTTCCTAGCTCGTATGATCCTCTTATGCTCTTTTTATAATTTTGTATACTTTTCTTTTCAGAGAGCTTATGAGAATTCTAATTATTTCTTTGAGCTTCTTTTTTTCACACATCTTTTCACCACTAAGTTATATTTTCTTATCTCCATATCACAATTATTCCACCCCATATACCACAACTCAAGACATGAGCGAAACCAATACTTCTTCTTAATCTCATAGACGAGGAAAGAAAAATTTTGTATAGGCTCAAAAGTGGCTAACTAGGGAAAATTTAATGTGAAGGGAAAGTGTTTATGGAATTGGGCTATCAAAGATGGCCTAAGATCATTTCCTAAACATGTGCACACTATGCAGTCTCAACACAGAAAATAGGCAAGTTCTAGAGAAATAAAAACACACATGTGAATCTCAAATCCAACGAATTACGGCTGAAAATCTCACACAAGGGTTTAAAATTTTCTTTCCACAGTCAATTTCAAATCAGCTCAATCATCATGCAAGCATAAGTGTCAAATCAATCCTATCATGAGGTATTCTACATTCATTGGCATCTAACCACAATCATAATCAATTCAAACTCAACCCTCTACCGATTCTAATCTCACAATCTCATCCGGGTTATATCAAAACTCAAAAAATTTCCCACAAAAAAGAATAAAAACTTTTTTTTAAAAAAAAATTTAAAGCGGAAAGCAAAATAAATAAAGGATAGAACGTTCCATCTCTTGTCCACATCCCCCCAAACTTATTTCCAACTCGAAGAGTGGAATAAGTTTGAAAATCAGACAAAAGAGGGAACAATACTTGGTAGTTGATCTCAGACATCAACTTTTTATCTCCCGGAGTCTTCAGATATCGGCGGCGTGAATTGTTGCAGCTGGCACTTCACGTCGATTGACGTGAAGCCTTCTTGCTGATCCCGTTGAGGATCGAAGTGTATCACGTCGGGCTGCTCGGCGTCGATCGACGTCGAGCCGATCTCCAAAACTTTTTTTTATACTGCAAAATAACTGTTAATGCAAAATAAAAGAAATTCGAAATAATAATAAACAACAAACATTGAAAAGAAATTACGAAAAAGGTTGGGTTACCTCCCAACAAGTGCTTGATTTAATGTCGCAGCTCGACGATACCTTAAATTACGAAGGAGGTTGGGTCCAGACTCGCCGACCTTTGGAATCCATCATGTAAACCTTCCGATCTTTGATAATGGTGGTGAGCTCAGAACAAGGTGGCGTAGTTGACAGATTCACCCCTCCGTTTCCTCGCTCCCATTCGATGGCAGCTGCTTATTCCTCTTCAAATTCATCCCCTTCATCAGTAGTGGAGATTCGATTGCACTCCGCTTTCTTTTTCCCCTTGTCGATCACAAAGGTGATCTTTTCATCGTTCGCCTGGAGTGTGATCTTGCTGCCTCGACATTCAATGAGAGCGGCGCTAGTGTCGAGAAACTCACGCCCTAAGATCATGGGCATGTTCTCATCCTCCTTCATCTTGTGCACCACAAAATCTGCAGGAAAAATGAGATGGCCCACGCGAATGAGCACATCCTTTAGTATACCTTTCAGGCGGGAAACAGATCGGTCCGCCATCTGCAGGGTGATCGTTGTGGGCCTCATCTCTCCAATGTCGAGATGCTTGTAGATGGAGTACGGGATCTGGTTGATACTGGCCCCAGTATCACATAGTACTCTCTCGAATGTGTGTCCCCCAATATCAACCGGAATAGAGAAGCATCCAGGATCGCTTCTCTTGATGGGCACCTGCTTTTAAAGTAGCAGGCTGCACTGCTCGTGGATCTTCACCGTCTCTTTCTCCACGAACTGCTTCTTTCCACTCATCAGTTTCCGGAGGTACTTCATGTACCCCGGGATCTCCTTTAGTGCTTCGATCAGCGCGATGTTGATGCTGACCTTTTTTAGATTCTCCACAAATCTGGAGAACTTCTCGTCCTCTTTCTGCTTCGCGAACTTCTCGTGCCTGGAACAGACGTCGACGTCGATCGACATAGGGTAGCGTCGATCGACGGGCCTCTGTCTTCTGCATCGATCGACGTGGCAGGTTCGTCGATCAACGTGGATTCATCTCCTGTGCATTTTTGCTCCTTTTCGCCTCCAGAATCATTCACAGCCATCTCGGGACCCTTGTAACTCGTCTCGGACCTCAGAGTGACGGCTTTGCAGTCTTTTTGAGCCTTTGGGTTCACCTCCGTTTTGCTCGGAAGCTGTCCAGGCTTGTGTTTGTTGCCGAGTGTGGTGGCAATCTGGCTCAATTGTGTGTCCATCATCTGAAGGTGTTTCGTCATCAGCTGCATGTGGTCGGCCATCCCCTTCACTTCGGTTTCTACTTTCCCAAACCGGTTGTCTGAGCTCTTGATGAATTTCTCGAGCATCTCTTCCAGCACGGATATCTTCCTTTCCATGATTTCTCCTCCAGTACCTACATCAAAACCAGACGGAGGGTGTTCTGCAGCAGAAGGGTTAGAATAAGAAAAATCAGGGTGAGATCGCCCATGGTTGTAATGATACCCCTGATTGCCTCGGTAGTTATTGTGATAACCACTGCCAATGTAATTCACCTCCGTCCCGGTAGTTCCAGATGAACTGCTTGCATCCCGGTTGATATAGTCGGCCTCCACCGGAACAATAGCCATGCTTGGCTCTGCAACAGCTGCAGCTTGTGCTGTGCCCAATTTTTCAATTTCTTCTCGAAGCTTTTTCACCTCAGCAATCGACATCTTGTTATGCACGCATTCCTTGACGCGAAACTGTTTTGATTTGAAACTGTGAGCACCTTTCAACAGTGTCCATGTGAAGACTGTGTCCGCAGTTTTTGTGACCTTGCTCTGCTCGTCTTATCTTTTAGATATGACAATTGTCTCGTCTTAATGGCATCTTCTTCAAAACTATTCAACAATTTTTTGAACTTCCTTCCTCCTAGACTATTACAACTCGATCATCCTATATAAGGATTACATGAGGTAATAACTCTAAGACCTAGACTTTGGTGAATAGTTTTGACAAATCAAAACATCAAATTAAGGTAGGATTTCTATATCAATACCTAATAACCATAATCAGAGGAATCAGAAGAGGAGGTCTCTATATTGTAGATTGGTCCAGTGGAGAAAGGGGAACATACCTCATAGCACTAGTTCCTTAGAAGGTGTAAACTGGTTGTGGCATAAGAGACTAAGTCATTTAAACATCAATTTAATCTGACATCTGGCGAAGCATAATCTTGTTGAAGGATTGCCACAGAAGAAGTTCCAGAAAGAAGGAGTGTGCAAAGCATGCCAGCTCGGAAAACAGACAAGAACCTCCTTTAAGAACAGGCCAATTACAACAAGCACTGAAAGGATCTTGGAACTGCTCCACATGGATCTGTTTGATCCAGTTACCCCATCCACAATTGGAAAAAGAAGATATACATTATTGGTTGTTGATGACTACTCAAGATATTCATGGGTGGTGCTGCTCAAATCCAAGGACAAAGTCAAAGTCCAACTACCAGAACTGATCATCCGTCTTTAGAATGACAAAGGAGTGACAGTTAAGAGGATAAGGTCTAACAATGGGACAGAATTTTGCAATGGACCTCTTATGGACTTCTGCGCTGAAATTGGAATTGGACATGAGAAGTCTACCCCAAGAACTCTTCAACAAAATGGTCTTGCTGAGCGAAGGAACAGAACACTCAAAAAAGCAGTGAGAACCATGATGGCCGACACTGACCTTGAAAAAGGATTTTGGGGAGAAGCCTTGATGACAGCCTGCTACACACAACCTGCTACACACAGAATAGAAGTGCATTCAACAAGCGACTGTACAAGACTCCCTACGATATCGACAACGGTCGTAAGCCTTCTATAACTCATTTTAGTGCTTCGGTTCTCCATATTATATTCACAAAAAAGGGAAGTTTAAGTTGAATAACTTCAGCCCTAAAGCTGATAAAGGAGTGTTCCTCGGGTATGCACATCCTTCATATAAGGGATATAGGGTATTCAACAAGACAACCCAGCTTGTGGAAATAACATGTCATGTTGTTTTTTATGAAGCTACTCTAGTGCGCAGGACACTTCAAGAACTGGGTCTGGAGAATCATGAGACCAAGGATGTCAATGAGGAACCTAGGAATGATCTTGATCATAATCAAACAGTTCCTTTGACTAGATCTATGAATGATATCTCTGAGACTCCAGTTGCCTTGGTTGAACCCCAAGCAGTCGAAAGGGCCAATGATGCTAATGTCATTGCTGAGGCCTTAAAGAACATAAACATTGAAGATTCAGGTGAAAAGAAGCCACCTGAAGCACATAAAACGGTTTTGGAAGCAGATCATGATGATACCAATGAAGTCAACCTTGAGGATACTAAGGAAGCAGACTCAGCTGTCAAGCTAACTGCATTTCAAAATCCAGATGCTGATCAGAATGATTTTCCAAAGCAAGGAGATGAAGTTGTCCTAGAACAAGGAGAAGAAGGATTTTCTGAAGAAGAAGTAGGAACAGTTCTAGAACAAGAAAGGGAAACAGTTACAGAATCTGGAAGTGAACCATGTCATGAGGAACATCCTGCAGCTTCTGAGAATCCAGTTGCTCGTGTTGTAGCCGTACCTATGAAGAAGCCTAGTTGGCTAAGAGATCATCCCAAAGAAACCTTCCTCGATGACATTGAAAATCTTGTTCGAACTAGACAAGGCACCGCATTGATGTCTTGCTTCTTATCTCAGATCGAACCAATGAAGATCACAGAAGCTCTTCAATTAATGGACTAGATAAATGCAATGCAGGAAGAGCTAAATGAGTTCACTCGCAACAATGTGTGTTATCTGGTGAATCCACCTACACATCAGTTTGTGATTGGTACCAAGTGGGTCTTAAAGACTAAAAGAGATGAGACTGGTACCATCGTTCGAAACAAGGCAAGACTGGTTGTGAAGGGGTACGCACAATGCGAAGGGATAGATTTTGATGAGACATTTGCGCCAGTTGCCAGACTGAAAGCTATTTGGTTATTCTTGGCGTATGTGGCTTACCACAATTTCACAGTTCTTCAGATGAATGTGAAGAGTGCCTTCCTTAATAGCGAATTAAAGGAAGAGGTCTACGTCGAGCAACCCCCAGGTTTCGAGCATGGAAACCAAGTATACAAGCTGAGGAAAGCTCTATATGGATTAAAGCAATCACCTAGAGCATGGTATGAAGCTCTCTTATAGTTTCTGCTCAAAAGTGGGTTTGAAAAGGGTGCTATAGATCGAACATTATTCAAGATAAAGGATGGAGAGGACATTCTACTTGTTCAGATCTATATAGACGACATCATCTTCGGCAGCAAAAACACCAAGTTACGTGAAAAATTTGCCGAGTTAATGCAGAATAAATTTCAAATGAGCATGATGGGCAAGATGACATATTTTCTTGGTTTGCAAGTTGATCAGTCTGATGAAGGGATATTTATAAGTTAGAAGAAATATACTCAAGACCTGATTAACGAATTCTGTCCAGAGAAGACAAAGTTACTTAGAATTCCTATGAGCATCAGAACTCAGATCACTCTCGATGAAGAAGGACGAGAACCTGTCAATCCAATTGCTTACAGAGGAATAATTAGGTCTCTACTGTATCTAACTGCCAGTTGACCCGATATATCTTATGTCGTAGGAGTGTGTGCAAGATTACAGGCGAATCTTAAGAAGTCCCACATGGAAGCGGCAAAGAGAGTTGTGAGATACCTTTAGAGTACATAGTCTCTAGGTATCTGGTATCCCAAAACTGAAGGAATCATGTTAAACGGATTGTCAGATTCAGATTTTGGAGGCTGCAAAATTGACAGAAAGAGCACAAGTGGAACTTGTCAGTTTTTAGGTTATAAACTGATTAGCTGGTTCAGCAAGAAACAACATTCCGTGGCTACATCGACTACTGAGGCGGAATATGTAGCAGCAGCCAGCTGTTGTGCTCAAGTGCTTTGGATAAAGCAGCAGCTTAAGGATTATGGAATAGACACTGGATGTGTTCCTATCTACTGTGATAAGAACAACGCAGTTTCAATTTCAAAGAATCCAGTTCTACATTCCAGGACAAAGCACATTGATATTCTTCATCATTTCATTCGAGATCATGTTGAGAAGGAGGATGTCTCGGTGTAATATATTTGAACTGAAGACCAGTTAGCGGACATCTTTACCAAACCGCTACCTGAGGCTCGTTTCAAAGAGCTATGCATCAAACTAGGTCTTCTAGAGTTTGATGAAATCTCAAGAGAAGGAGATAATAATTGATTGATAAAAACTGTCAAACTGTACGTGTTAAAGTTATTGATTAAGTCAGTTACAGTTTGTTAATGATCGAAGGGATAATAAGAGTTCATTCATTAATATGGAAATAAGGAGACAAGTCTTCCTTACATTTAGACAACAACTACAAAGGAAGTTATTACATTTTCAGAGAAAGAGGTTTGGAAATCAAGGGATGAGCGCATATTCTGTTGGATAGTAGTCGATGGTGACCCGTTTTGACCTATCTTCAGTAAAGAGGGGGATCCTCTGTTCAATGAGCCAGCCCAGTTGCATGCCATATGGGATGACGACCTCAAGAAGTTTCCTAAAGGCATTCATTAGGCGGTGGAAGATGAAAGCTGCCCAATCTACATCCGCCTTGTCCTCAAACGCCATCATTGCCTTCCAGACCAGTGGTGAAAAACTTGTATCCAGAAGGGAGTTGCCAACCACCAACTGGTTGATACTAGATGACATACACTGTCTATGTAATCAATCAATCCATGGACGTAAGGGTACGAAGTTAGAGTCATTGAAGGGATCAAATTCACAATCATATCATTGCCCAGACGTCATTAATGTCTTTGAACAAAGCTCAAGAACTGATTGCACACTGCGCAAAGAAACTGTCAAGGTCACCATGCCATATTTCTAAAGGAGAGTCAGTTCCTTACTGGCAAAAGGCTTCAGCTGCTAAGTTTTTCATTTTGAAAATAGTTTTAAACTATTTTAAGCAATTTTTGGAGAAGACAATGGAGAGAGAAAACTGTAGAAGTCAAAGACGCAATTTTTCGATTGTTGCGAAGGTTTTGGCTGCACGTTGCATTAAATGCGGACTGCACAGCAATGTATTACTCAGCGCCACATCAACTTTTCCATACGCGGCTACACAGTGAGCCAGACAATTTGAATAGGCGCCTACATCAATATCAATCTCAGTCGTTCAAGGCAAAAGGGGGTTTCAATCTCAGCCTATGATTTTGATAGAAAATCGATCACCAAAATCCCTTAAACCCTTCTTGTCATCGTCTTGAACACTCCACTCACTACAAGTCAATCAGTCTAGATATCTAAAGGTCTCTGCTCCAAGCTTTACTAAATCATCCACATTTCATCTCTAAGTCATACCAAAGAGAAGAATCTAATCATGGATGCTAGCACCTCTGATAATCCTGAACCATTCATCGTCACTGAGGAGACCTCACAGGATGAACTATTCTAGATAGTTGATGACTTCAGCATCACCAATCGACAACTACTAGCATCTCAAGTCGTGAAGGACGAAAATCCTGAATCGGAAGAATTTCTTCTCAATCACCACCGACGAGGCGATTGCCAAAGAGATTGCTGCGAAGCTCATAGAAGAGAAATTAATGAAGTTCTTAACTGCATGTCCCCGAAGATTTAACCCAATTCATGTAGCCGAGTTCTACAAAAATGCTACATTTGAGTGTAGCCGAGTTCTACGAAAATGCTATATTTGAGTGTAGCCGAGTTCTACGAAAATACTACATTTGATGATAACAATCAATTCTTCGAGACGATGTTTCCCTCATAGGATATAAGGGTTGATCCCGCTCTCATCGCTCAACATCTTTGTTTACCTCATACAGGAGTACGCATCACCAGCTATCTTCATGACAATAAGGAGGAATTGAAGACTCATTGGTTGAAATGATATAAGTCCGAGGTTAATGAAAAATTCAGACCCGCTACTAACGTATCCAAACTGAACCCATTCTATAAGACACGTAGTGAGATCGCACTAAGGATGATATACTGTGGGATTGGATTCCTATCTGAGTTAAGAAGCCCCAAATGCTCTTTGATGATCGTTCTTGATGACTGCCCTGGAGGAAATTGGGCAACATACATCTTTGGACGATTGCTGGAGAATGCGAAGAAAAACAAGGACATCCATACGAAGGGAAAGTTTTCTTCGAGTGTAAGCTTTGGATTGAAGGTTAGCTATCTTCTTGAGAGTATTCTAAGAATACGAGATGATGGAGAAGATCTCAAACCGTCATACTTTATTCCACCGAAGGATCCAGTCTACCGTTTGACTCAAAAAGATGTTGGGGATGACAGTTTTGACAACAAGGAAGTAGATGCTGAGCAACTGAGGATCTCACTACCATTCCACCAGTTCGACCTGTTGAGGGTTCCAAGAAACCAAAAAGGACTGGCACCTCCGCTCAAAAGCCTGAACAAAGGCGAAACATGAGTAAAATGACACAAACAGAGATAAACTCTGGAAACATCTCACAGCAAGATAAACAACTTGTTCTTGAACATCTCCAACGTCAGAAAAGAAAGAAAACAGATCATGATAAACTAATCCAATCAGTTGCCAATAAATTGCATATTGATGCTACGCTGGAAGGGGCAGGTTGATCCTCCAAACCTTTTGAGACAGTTTCGAACCCAGAACTAAAATGCCCTGTAGAGATGGAATGCTCTTCGTCATCTAGCTCTGAGCAAACTACATCTCGTAGACAAGTACAGCTGGAGGATGACCACACCACCACTAGAGATTTCGATGAGGAAGAAAAATCATTTAAAGAAGTTGAAAATGACAACGAACCCCTCTTGAATTCTGGGGGAATTGATCATTTTGAGTCTCAACAGGAGACTACTAGCGAGTCAGCATCAAGTCTAGAAATCATCAGAAGGAAGATCATTGAATATCACGTTGCTCTTTAGCTACTAGATAACCAGCGACAAAAGTTAGATGACAAGGAGCAAATGTTTAGAGCATGTCTCTCTCAGCTTCACGTCGAAGAAGAAGAGCTAATAAAGCAATTGAATGAGGAAGCCGAACGTAAGTGGCGGGAAGCCGAGGAAGCTGCTGAACTAAGAAGAAAACAAGAAGAAGAAGTAGCAGCCGAACTGAAAAGAAAAGAAGAAGAAGTAACAACTGCTGAGCTCAAACGAAAGCAAGAAGAAGAAGCAGCAGCTGAACTAAAGAGAAAAGAAGAAGAAGCAGTAGCCGTTGAGGCACTTCGAAAAGCAGAAGAAGAGGCCGCTGCTGAAAAGGCAAGAAATGAAGCAGCAACAGCAGCAAAGCAAAGAAGGAAGAGACAGCAAAAAGCAGATCTCCTCGTCCACTTGAGCTTTCTACTGCCACCTCTCTGCGTCAAACCCATGAAGACTCTAGAGCACTGGCTACATTTGAAGGAACAATGTCTCCCGATCCCATTTCTGTGGCTGCACCTCATCTACCCTATGATGCTCTCAAACAGGAGATGGATCAACGAATAGCTACTATTTTTGATTTTGTCAAAAAGGGGGAAGAGAGAAGAGATGAGACTTTGAAGCTGCAGTTGACATTGATGGATAAGCGGGATGAGGAATAGAGAAAGTGAGACAAGGAATATAGAAAGTGAGAAGAAGAATAGAGAAAGCGAGATGAAGAATTAAAAATGCAGTTGGAAGCAATAATGGCTTCCAGAGAACAAGATTTGAAATACTTCTCAGAAGTAACCGCAGTTCTTAAGGCACAAGCTGTTCTGTCTTCCACGTCTGCCGTAACACCCTCGAAGCCAAAGGACGCAGATTCCTCAAATCAAGAAAGAGAGAAGGACAAGAATCAGGATAAGTAGTGTAGAGTTTATGGAGTTTTTTGTTTTGTTTTGTATGTCTTCTTTTATTAATGTACTTTTAAAGCTTTTCATGTACTTGTAATCAAACATATCTAGTGAAAGTGAAAAATTGTTGGTTTGAAGACAACTACTCATTGTCTCTTACCTTGATTCTTGACTGGTTGAATTCACATATTCCAGTGTGATAAACAACCTTTCTTTTCTTATCGCTCAAATTTGATTGATTTCAATCGAGAATTATTATCCCATTAAGGGGGAATATCATTTAGAGTAGGTTGAGTGTAGAAGAAGCACAGTTCTGAGCAGTGTTAGATAAACTAACTTTGTAAACTCAGATCAACTGCATCTTCTCGTCGACTTAGATAGACTTCGAGGTATGGTTTTGACTGTTGGAGTATACAGTAAAGCGAACTTTTAAGCGAGCTTTGTCATGTACTTAATCTCCTGTAAATAACTGAAACAAACGTTATCACATTGTTGCAATCTCATGATTGCATGTATATCCACTTATCTTATATTGTAGACAATGTGGAGAGTGCGTCGTCCCACTGAAGATCGCATTGTTGGGTTCCTTATAAGATATAAAACGTATTCACAACTAAGATAGTTCTGGATAAACTATCGTTTTAGGTTGTAGTATAAACTTGAGATAACTAGTCTTGGTTATTAGTTTATGCTAGTGCGTGGTGTCGCATTGAATGGATCGCGGTGAGACGTGTTCTTCTGTTCTGACTCTATGTAGAACCAAGGTCTCGGCGACTTTAATAATTCTTAACCCTAGATGTGATATTTAGATATATGCAAATGATTGTTTGTTACTTTGACTTACCATGGGTGAGAATCAAAAGGATGATTCAATATGCTCCGTATCTTGGGTAACAACATCATTTGTATGTGTTTATATAGTCACATTAGGGCACTGTGTCCTGGACATCCAGGTTGATGACATCCCCTTAAGGAGCTCATAAGTTTTATCGTATTAAACCCTGCAGGTGGAATTTATTCCGATACGATAATAATGTTGAGCGGGTACTACTTAAGGATTAAGATATTAATTAATTAATGCTGTCAGAGCTTTTAATTAATTAATGGATGAGCATTATCTTAAACACGGGGAATTAATTAAGTCAAATAGAAGCCATGATTCACATCGGGATAGGATGACAGTTGCAACATTAATTCTCTAGTGGAATGAATTAATGTTATAAGTTCAATTTATATTCTAGGCTGAATATATGTGTTTGGACTTATGGGAGGCCCAATCATATACCTTCTAGAGATCCCTGGCCTGGCCCAACTAGAAACCCTAGAAGATGCCTATAAATAGGATCTTATGGTTTAGAGAAAAACCCCAGTTGTCATTTTCATAAGCTCATGTGTTGAGCGACGGTTTGGGTGTAGTTCTCTCAAACATCGTAGATCTAGTATTTTGGATTGGCATCTACGATTCGGAGGATTGCTGTCCACCCGGTATCCGATCGTGGTTTGAGGGACACAGGCTAGAAGATCTCTAGTGGAATCAATCTCCAGATCTGTAGATCTGGTAAGGTAATCGCTGATCTAGTCGATTTATTTTAATTAAACCATGTATGTGTACGTTTGGTAACCAACATCGATCGTGGGGACGATCCGCCTTCACCGGCGTGTTCCTTCATTGACAACATCAAAAAGGGGGAAATTGTTTGGTGTTGATGTAGAAATCCCACCTTAATTTGATGTTTTTATGTGTCAAAACTATATACCAAAGTCTAGGTCTTAGAGTTATTACCTCATGTAATCCTTGAATAGGATGATCGAGTTGTAATAGTCTAGGAGAAGAGAATGCGTACATAGCAAGATGTCGAGAGGCGCTCACAGTTTCAGACCAGGACAGTTTCGCATAAAGGAATGCGTACATAGCAAGATGTCGATCGGTCGCAAAAGAAAATTAAAGTAGTCAATGATAAAAGATAGATAAACACTCAGTTGTGACTGGCGTACAACGTTGTTTGGCGTCTGACACATCAAGTACAAACTGCCCTGCAAAAACAAGACAGTGTCACCGAAAAGGCAAAAGAGCAGGCTACTTTGCAGAGAAGGATGGACTTGGATTGGACATCCTTCAAATTGTCTCTACCGGTTATTTTCACCTCTACAACTATAAATAGCAGGAGCAACAGAGACAAAACAACTTTTGACACATTTATCTTTGTCGTCACTCTACCAAATTTAAAGCTCAAGCAATAAAAACTCTCAAGCAAGAAGGCATTAACTCCGTGGTTCATTTATTGAACACGAGGCATTATTGCTTAAAGAATCCTTCGAGATTCTCCGTGTGACCTTACGTACACGAGGATTAAGTTTACTGATTTAATCTACTTTCTTGGTGTTCTTACTTTTCGAGTAAGAACACAACAACTTAATCTTTTGAGAAAAGAGAAGGTTATTACGAGTAATTGCCAACCAGTGTACGTTCTCGGAAGAACTCAACCATCCAATCTACCGGAGAAGGAAAAGGGAGGTTTGTCCTCAGTCTGTCTTCGATGACTGCCAGTTCCGAGGAGACTACGTGGAATTGCTGAGCTTCGAGGAACTGAAGAATGAGTGAAGTAAAACTGCTTGGGCGAGTGATCCATTGTGATGTGGACGGAGGTCTCTACAGCAATTGGCTATAGATCATGAGGACTATATCTTCATAACTTAGTGAATTTTCGGATCAGATATCCAAAGAGTGGACGTAGGACTTAAGGCTCCGAACCACTATAAATATACTTTCTCGTTTACAGTTTTACTTACTTTACGTATCTTAGAGTTTTGAATTATATCTTGAAACCTTCAACACTTGTCTAGAATTGTTGAAGTGTATAATTGCTAACTGCTTATAACTGTAAAATTGTTAACCTAAATTGCTAACTAACACAAACTGTGTTTTTAAAATTGTCACATAAAAACTGAGTTAAAAAGAAACTAAACTGCCCGCGTTTTAGAGTGCAATTAATTGTCTTAATACTTCCGCTGCACATCATACGTACTCTGATCTGGGACTAACATCTACATTAAGCGAACACATTCGAGCTAAGTTCCTGACTAAAGATTCTCACAAGCTTTCATATCTAAAGCTCGAGACCTGCGAAGTCAAACTTCCAAGGTTATTTTGGGATTATTTCTACTCTTGAAAGAATCTAGCAGTCACAATTGCTGTGCAAGCGTAATTCTTACGGGTAACGCCAACACAAGGAAAGGTTCCAGGAAGAACTATAAAACTCCCAGCAGTCGACATCCAAGGAGAAGGGAGGTTTGTCCTCACTCTACGGAGCAACACGGGTTGAAGATTGGAGATCGAGGTACTTGAAGGTGCGCAATTACCAGACAGAGGAGCTGCTCAACGTTAGAGATCAGGTCTGACCTTGTACTCATTCTTCTAGTGAATTTTCAATTGGAGGACTGAAGAGTGGACGTAGAACAATTGTTCAATCCACTATAAAATCCTTGTGTCTTTACTGCCTTATTTTTTTATATTTTGTGCACACATATATTTGAAACTCAACACACCAAGTGTTGTAATATAAACTGCAATTTGGATGAACGAATAATTGAGCTAAAACACATTTGATAAACACTTGCTAAGTCGAGACCTTAGCAAGAAACATGCAAGATTAACTTAATATTTCCACTGCATATAAAACACTCTGATCGGGGACCAACAAGTGATATCAGAGCGGTTGGTCTTTACAGACTAGCTGCTTCTGAGTCGCTTAGGACCAGATTTTCCTTGCATATATGTGTTTCAGTGTTTAGCTCAGGTTCAAAACAATGGCGCACAATGCGAAGTTTGAGAACTTCTCTCTAGAATCCCACTCTACCTGGAAAAAGAGGTCGATGATGATAAGTTCATAATTTTACTCAGTTATCTATATTATTTTCTACTATTTTATATATTTTTATTAAGTTTATCTATATATTCTATGCATGAGTCTATACAAGATGGTGTTATGCTTGTCATGGTGCATTTTTACAGGTTTTAGGCCTAAATTCAATGGTAACCCGTGCAGAAAGCAGTTGATGTTAAAATAAGCAATCTTGAGTTCCTCCACACATAGAATTCAAGCAAATAGAGCATGGCAATTGAATGCTCTGCAAGTTAGCTTTCCAATTTTTACTTGAGTGAAAGTTAAGGCCAAAACTGTGAGACCGCGCTGAAGGGGCGAGAAAGTGAAGGCTCTATTTCGACCGACGTGGAGCCGCTTCAATCGACATGGACGACGCACATCGATCAACGCCAAGCCACATCGATCGACGCATGACCCGAAAAGGCAGAAATTTGATTAAAATCGAATTATATTATATTTTTAGCCCTAGATTTGATAAGTTACACATCCACCCTCAAGCTACCCACTGCAACAACCTGAACAACCAAATACAACTCAACTTCTTTAATTTCTCTCTCCTCCATATATACAACCCACAACCTAATTTAATTTTTACTCACTACATGATTTTTACACAACCTACAATCTATTTTGTTTTCACTTTATTTTATTAATATATATTATTTATATTAATTTTTATTTAATTTTAGAAATTGTATCCATAACTTTAAGATTGGAGGATTTTAAAATTAATGTAAGTAAAATAAGATTTTTTTTTATTTTTGAAAATATATCAATATTGAGCTCTATTTGTAGAGGAAAAAAATAATGAATTTTGATATAATTTATAAATACATTTTTTTAATTATTCATTTAATTTAATTGTATTTTAAAATAAAATGATAGAATATATAATTATCCAAATAGAAGCTGACACTTGGCAGCTTTTGGTTGGATTAGGCTTGAGTTGTAGGTAGTTGCAGTAACACTCGGTTGTGATCCTCTTTCCTCTCTTTTTTTTTTCTTCCACCTAAGCATCCACCTAAGCTACAACCCACAACAACCTTCATTGTAGTGGATAGTCTTATAAATAGCCTTGTAATTTCAATTTTTAGACATCATTCGACATCTTTTCATTATCTTTTCTTTGAGCATTGGAGTTTTTAGAGATTTTAGAGTTGGGAAACTCGAAATCCTTTACTTTTTCTTGTAAGTACTTTATTTTATGCAATTCAATATGTTTTCTTGTGGATTTCTATCCGCGATGAGTGGCTAGAAACCCTAACAGGTTCTAGGGCAATGAATATCAATCTTAAATGCATGTTTAATTGATTAACACAAATTGCATAGTTTAGAATTCCTGTTTTAATTATTAGAGTCTAGAATTGAATTCAGATCGAGAGATAAAATTGATTCTAGGTTCATAGTTATTAATTGAAAGACCTGGAGGAGAAAATTGATAACTGGAAAAGGAATTCAAATACAATTAAAGTTTTTGTCCTAGGGTAATAATTGTAGGGATTAATCTGTGGAATTATAAAAGGTTGATTGTTACTATGTTATTGAGGCCGACAAAGCATACACATTCACATAATAGTAACCTAGGCTATAATTGTCTAACCCAAAAGTTATAGTATTATTATGATTTCCCACTAATGCAAGTTAATCAATGTGCATGTATTTTGATTGATTGTTCGCCCCAGAATCTGTGTGTTTAAATTTTTCTTTCAAAACTCTTTAAATTTTTGCACTATTATCTTTACTTTTCAAATCAAAACCCCTGATTTCTATTTTACTCAAACAATAGTTCTTAGGATTATAGCCAGTACATAATATAATGTCGTTACACAATTCCTTGTAGGGTTTTCCCGTGAACCGAATCACCAAAACCAAACTCAACAGGATCGATTTATGGATATTGTGCATAATTAAAATCATAATAAATCCTAGCATGCTCCTATGAATTTAATAACCAGAATTGTGGATTGAGGAATTTACCGTAGTTCCGTCGAGTTTGCTTCTGCGGAATAAGAAATTAGATCTCTAATTTCTTAGAATAAAATCAAAAACAAAGAAATCAAGAGAAAAAAAAATATGTTCTCCAAATTAGATCTTCAGATCTGTATCCCGGTGCTGATCAGATCTACTACTAGTGAGGACTCCGTAGATCTGTGGCTTGAGCAGGACCAGAATCGAAATTCTCCTCCTTCTCCTCTTGGGATCGGTGCCTCCTCTCTCTCTGCCCTAAGGTTTTGACTGATTCGAATAATCAAAAAAGATGGCTAGGGTTTCCAGAGAGAGTGGTCTATTTATAGACCCAGGGTTTTATCCCTAATGGGCTACTGGGCTCAATTCAGCACACTTATAAGGGCCAGACCTGGGACCTAATGCAAATAATAAAGTGGGCATATAAATTAATTAATTTCCATGTCCACAACCCAGGACACAATTAATTAATTAATATTAATTCTTTTTCACCACATAATTAATACTGACCTACCCCTTTATTACCACGTTATGAGAACGGGCTGCATTAATTGAGAATCCCCATATTTAAGGTTACCGGACATCCATTAATTAATCGGAGCCTCTGACAAGCTCTAACTACAATTAATTAATATCTTATAATTCCTGAGTAGTACCACTCAAACCTTATCACTCGTGCCTGAAATTAATCAGCCTGCAGGACTTTGGCACGATGAATGTTATTGAGCTCCTCAGGGAATGTCCCCATCCTATTACTCGGATATGGTTACCTAAATCCAGTCTCAGGCGGTACTACACAAATTGCTGTTACCCAAGATGCGGATTTACGAGCACGTTACTTAGGCTCTCCACCATGGCAAGTCAAAGCAACAGTCAACCCGTGCAAACCCCTGAACCTTCGTTAGGGTTTGGACTCAATCAATATAACGAGATCTTGTATTTGCTGATGTCAGACAGACGAATACATCTCACTGCGGTCCATCAATACGCCACCTCTGCGTACCAGCATATCAAGTAGCCAAGACAGACTACTTATTCCGACAATGCCTCAGCCATCCGGACAGACGTATCCTCATACGCTGTCTCGGCTATGATCAGCTTTATGTCTCACTAGGTCAAGTAATCATACTGTCTTCTACGATCTACAACACGCCGTATGATCGTCCCTATCGGTGAGACAAGAGGATACCATTGTTCATACATGTAAGATTGTTAACAGATAGGAGAAATAAATCGTTGTATACTCATTATAATAAATTCTTTCAGTATACAAAACCCATCAATCTCCCACTTATACTCAAAGCATAGTTAAGCTATTACAGAGTATACAGTCCGTCTATCTAGTCTGCTGTTTCTTTAACCACTGTCAGTGGTTGGCATCCACCTCAGACCCAACTCACAAATATGTCTTTCATAAACTTTCTGTGGCAAGCTCGTTGTAAATGGATCAGCAAGATTGTCAGCAGTGTCAATCATCTTAATGAGCACATCGCCCCTCGATACGATTTCTCGTATGATATGGTACTTTCTCTCTGTGTTTGCTTGCCCTGTGAGACTGCGGTTCCTTTGAGTTTGCCACTGCACCAGAGTTATCACAATAAATTGTGATGCTCCTCGGCAAACTCGGGATCACGCCCAACTCTAAAAGGTAGTTCCGGAGCCACACCCCCTCTTTCGAGGCATCGGAGGCAGCGACATATTCCGCCTCCATGTTGGAGTCAGCAATGCATTTCTGCTTTGAGCTCCTCCAAGATATAGCTCCACCTCCCAGGGTAAACACATATCCTAAGGTCGATTTCTTCTCATCCTGGTCTCCTTGGAAATTTGAGTCCGTATAACCCACAGGGTACAAATCCTCACTTTGATAAACTAGGCAGTAATTCCTAGTTCTCTTCAAATACTAGAGGATGTGCTTTACAGCAGTCCAGTGCGCCTGTCCAGGGTTAGACTGATATCTTGCTGCCATGCCAACGACATAACAGATATCTGGCCTGGTACACGGCATCGCATACATGAGGCTACCCACTGCCGAAGCATATGGTACAAGACTCATCTCATCTTTCTCCCGCTGTGTCTGAGGACACTGCCCACAAGAAAAATGAACGCCATGTCTGAAAGGTAGCAAACCTTTCTTGGCGAGTTGCATGTTGTACCGGGCAATCACAGTATCCACATAGGATGCCTGGGATAAGCTCAACATTCTTCTCTTACGATCTCGTAAGACCTTAATCCAAAGAATGTAGCCAGCTTCTCCCAGATCCTTCATTTTGAACTGTTCGGATAACCAAGCCTTGATTTCCAACATCACTCCCTCGTTGTTTCCAAATAGGAGTATGTCATCAACATAAAGTGCAAGGAAGACCACGCTCCCACTGACATAAAGTCGGTAAACACAACTTTCGTTTTCCAACTGTGCAAATCTATAGGATTTAATCACATCATTGAAATGTAAGTTCCACGACCTTGAAGCTTGCTTAAGTCCATACAAGGACTTCCTAAGCTTCCAGACAAGATGTTCTTCGCCCTTGCTTATGTAATCCTCGGGTTGCTGCATATAGATGTCCCTACCTTCTTCAAGGTAGCCGTTTAGAAAAGCGGTTTTGACATCCATCTGCCAGATCTCGAGGTCCATATGCGCAGCTATGGCAAGGAGTATCCGGATGGATTTGAGCATGGCTACGGGTGAAAAGGTTTTGTCATAGTGAATGCCCTCTTTCTGACTATAACCCTTTGCCACCAGCCTGGCTTTAAAAGCCGTGATCTTTCCATCCGCCCCTTTCTTTCTCTTGTATACCCATTTTCACCCTATGGCCCTAAAACCATCCGGCAAATCAGTTTTCTGGTATACATCCATAACAGTTATGGATTCAATTTCAGAATCCATGGCGACACGCCATTTGGCAACATCCTTGTCCTGCACTGCGTCTTCGTAAGTCAGTGGGTCAGAGTCCTCATGTCCGTCTTCCGGGCTCAAGTCCGAAGACTCACCCACGAACATGTACCTTTCCGGCTGGAAAATAACTCTCCCACTACGACAAGGCATCGGTGCCGTGTCAGTAGTAGGTGCAGTGACTAGTGGTCCTGCACTATGCATTGAAGAACGTGTCTGTGGTGCTGTACCTCTCACAGGTGCACCCACATCTACACGTTCCCCTTCCCTTGGAATTGCATTCTCATTCTCAATTTCTTGAAGAACGATATCACTCCTTGACCTGTGATTACTCACATACTCGTCCTCCAAGAATCTAGCGTTGGTGCTATAAACGACTCTTTGACTCTCAGGACAGTAAAAGTAACCACCTTTCGTTTGCCTGGGATACCCTATGAACATCATTACTTTTAACCTGCTTTCTAACTTTTTAGGTTCCTTCGACAGTACGTGTGCCGGACAGCCCCATACTCTAAACTTGCACAAACTAGGTTTGCGACCAAGGAAGAGCTCAGAAGGTGTCTTAAGAACTGATTTAGAAGGCACCACATTAAGCACGTAAGCTGTTGTTTCCAATGCGTAGCCCCAAAACGAAATTGGTAAGTTTGCATAGCTCATCATTGATCTTACCATCTCTAGAACAGTCCTATTTCTTCTTTCAGCTACACCATTTTGCTGGGGAGTACCCGGTGCAGTCCACTGGGATGTAATCCCATTTTCTGACAAATACTGCAGGAACTCATTACCGAGGTATTCGCCATTGCGGTCAGATCGCAGCGACTTGATAGTTTTCCCGACCTTCTTTTCTACTTCAGCCTTGAACTCTTTGAATTTCTCAAAGCATTCAGACTTGTAGCAAAGTAGGTACACGTATCCGTACCTTGAGTAGTCGTCAATGAAAGTGGCGAAGTACTCGTACCCTCTATGAGCCTGCATGGACATCGGTCCACATAAGTCAGAATGGATCAATTCCAACACTTCCTCTACTCTAGACTGACTAGCCTTGAAAGGCCTAGTTGACATCTTGCCCTCGATGCAGGATTTGCAGACTTGATAAGGTACAGCCCGGACTAGATCCAATGTACCGTCATCTGCAAGTCTCTGAATCCGCTTCAAGCTGATGTGACCCAGTCTCAAGTGCCAGAGATATGTTAGATCCTCATCAGAAGAAATAAGTTTTCTCTTTCTAGGATTATCAATTATGGATGAATTACATGCAATACTTGTAGAAGACTTATGATTATAGTTAACAACATAGAGAGAATTATTCAACATTCCACGACAGATAACACTGTTATTACCAATGATAGAAACACCACTATCAAAAATAACTGAATATCCATCAACATAAAATTTGGAAACTGAAATAAGGTTTCGCCGAAAATCAGGCACGCACAAAACATCTCTCAAAGTTAAAACAGAATCATCAAAGTACAAGGTGAAATCTCCAATGGCAGCTGCACTCACTTGTGCTGCATTCCCCATCGAGATGGTAATCTCGTCATTCTTCAGCACCCTCCTCGGTGTGAACCCCGGCAAAATGTAACAAACATGATCAGTAGCTCCAGTATCCACTACCCACGAATGAATAGAAACCGATGCTAAACATGTTTTCGTTACAAATGAAAATGATATACCTTGTCCCTTAGCATTCAGACAATCCACCTTTCCGCATCCAGCACACTCGTTCTTCTTTGGGGTGACCTTGACTCTCTTCCCCTTCCTAGACTTGCTATCACTGCCTGTTTCCTGAACTTGCTCTAAGCACCATTGTCTCCAACCTTAGAGGTTGTCGAACCAGTACTAGAACCAGACAGAACAGGTTTCCGTGCTCGCATGGTGGATTTCTCTACTACAAGGTCCTCAAGTAGCTCATGCAGAGCATACTCTCCCTTTGCGGCAGCAACCACCTTAAAGTCATAATAGGATTCCGGAAGAGAATTCAGGATAATATCAATCTCGCCTTGCGCACTGATATTACCACCCCGCACAGTAAACTGTCTCATGAGGTCAATCATAGACATCATGTGCGTAGTCACTGAACTATCCTCAACCATCTTCTTGCACACAAGATTGTGCACAAGCTTACAGTTAATAGTTCGCTCCACTTTGCCAAAGGCTGTCGAGAGTTCCTTCCAAAGCTCTCCAGCCCTTTCGAGGAGTTCATACTTATGCCTTAATTCTCTAGACAGGGAACCCGTGATGAGCCAGAAGGCAAACTCATCAGCATCCTCCCATCTTTCATAGAATTAAAGCTCAAGCTCGCACACTCTTCTTTGAGAGCGCAACAGTGGATCCATGTAAAGAACATGTGCTTGATTTTTCAGATAAAGGATGTGTTTGATGCAGAAACTCCATTCAGGAAAGTTTGGACCAGTTAGAGGATTGAGAGCAAGTATATGATCGACATTAGACATAGACATATCTGAAACAATAAAGAATCTTAAATAAGAACATACATGTATAACTTCAAAAACAAATGCATTGAAAACCTTTTAATAAATCAAATACAAATGTTTTCCACTCATTGCCCAAGAGTTCCCACCGCAAGCTACACTCGTAGGAGTTTATGATGTCACCCTCAACCAGAACTGCGGGTTTTAAGCCCCAATCCATTTAATTTCACTACCATGTCAGGAAGCTTTTTACACTAGAAATTAATAATTAGTGAAAACCTTAGACCAAGCCATCTCTCAAGAACAGGGATGCAATTCTTGCATTATATTCTAAGATGCTTCTAAGCAATTAACCACGAATTTAACTCCGACCAAAAGAGACAGTTTAGCATGGCACGTAACCATACCGCACAGCCCTTAAATCTTTTGTTATCTATAATTTAAATTAATCCTAGAATACTTGTGAAAGAGATCTACGCAAGCTACACTCGTAGACGTTTACGCAAAACCCTCCCACTATTCACATGATTTAAATTGTTTGTCTAGAAATCCCAACAACCGTACCCATGCACCTCTAGGAACTAGCAAGCTACACTCGTAGACGTTTACTAGAACGAGAGATACACTTACAGCCTAGGACCGCTTTGTGGAGGTCTATTGATTTTAATTAAAAAATCTGCTTAGTATTTTTCTTTTAAAAGGTTTCTTTATGCGCACATATAATTTGTTTGTCATTATATTTCCCAAATTTTTGCATGTAATAATACAAGCCCAAAAATTCCCAAAATATAATCCAACAAGAAATTAATCACATAAGCATGCTTGGAAAGCTGTAAATAATAAAAGCGATAAATCATGCTTTTCCTATTATCTACTCATGCTTAATTGCGCACATAAATAAATAACATATCATAAGAGGATATTTTTCAAATCTTCCAAATCTTCAAGGGCCTCCAAAAATTGATCCACCAAATCTTTTAGGGGTTTAGGCCTTTGTGATCTGATGATTTGTCCTAACCTTAATGCAAACCCTAGGGTTTACACATGATTGCACAAACCACCAAAATATGAGCCACCGCGATGGGACAGCATCAGCCGACGATGACCACCGCTGCCGCCAGCCGACCGTCGCCCGCTGCCGCCAGACCCGGCCGTCGCCCAGCACCGCCGCGCGCGCTCGCCCAGCCACGTGCGCGCGCAGGCCATGCGCCGTGGGTGCGCTGCACGCCCCGGCAGTGCGCCTGCCGTGCCGCCGTCGTCCTCGCCAGCCCTTCGTTGGCTCCGTCTTCGTTCTTCGTCCTCGACCCGTCCAATTAAAGATTTTGAAAAATAAAATATACAGAATCTATTCTATTACAATTTTTCAAAATCTACACTAATCACGAATTTTCTCGTAATTTTACAAAATTAATTCAGCCCTACACGGATAAACCACCGCGGGCTGAATTACACGGGTTGCCACGAGGAACAAAAACCAACATCCACAAAATAATAAATTCATACATGCATATCGAATTTAATTATGAAAAATAGAGCCATAAATCAGAAACCTGGCTCTCATACCAATTGTAGGGTTTTCCCGTGAACCGAATCACCAAAACCAAACTGAACCGGATCGATTTATGGATATTGTGCATAATTAAAATTATAATAAATCCTAGCATACTCCTATGAATTTAATAACCAGAATTGTGGATTAAGGAATTTACCGTAATTCCGTCGAGTCTGAACCGATCTTTTGCGTTTGTATTTCCAACTTGAATTCAACCAC
Source organism: Plectranthus barbatus (assembly GCA_026898455.1). NCBI lineage: Eukaryota > Viridiplantae > Streptophyta > Magnoliopsida > Lamiales > Lamiaceae > Plectranthus > Plectranthus barbatus. Next base: position 12,062 of record JAPKLW010001639.1, on the reverse strand, counting down.
GCAATCCGATTTTATCTGCGGAATAAGAAATTAGATCTCTAATTTCTTAGAATAAAATCAAAAACAAAGAAATCAAGAGAAAAAGAATCTGTTCTCCAGATTAGATCTTCAGATCTGTATCCCGGTGCTGATCAGATCTACTACTGGTAAGGACTCCGTAGATCTGTGGCTTGAGCAGGACCAGAATCGAAATTCTCCTCCTTCTCCTCTTGGGATCGGCGCCTCCTCTCTCTCTGCCCTTGGGTTTTGACTGATTTGATTAATCACAAAAGGTGGCTAGGGTTTCCAGAGAGAGTGGTCTATTTATAGACCCAGGGTTTTATCCCTAATGGGCTACTGGGCTCAATTCAGCACACTTATTTGGGCCAGACCTGGGACCTAATGCAAATAATAAAGTGGGTCTATAAATTAATTAATTTCCAGGTCCACAACCCATGACACAATTAATAAATTAATTAATATTAATTCTTTTTCACCACATAATTAATACTGACCTACCCCTTTATTACCACGTTATGAGAACGGGCTGCATTAATTGAGAATCCCCATATTTAAGGTTACCGGACATCCATTAATTAATCGGAGCCTCTGACAAGCTCTAACTACAATTAATTAATATCTTATAATTCCTGAGTAGTACCACTCAAACCTTATCACGCGTGCCTGAAATTAATCTGCCTGCAGGACTTTGGCACGATGAATGTTATTGAGCTCCTCAGAGAATGTCCCCATCCTATTATTCGGATATGGTTACCTAAATCCAGTCTCAGGTGGTACTACACGAACTGCTGTTACCCAAGATGCGGATATACGAGCACGTTACTAAGGCTTTCCACCATGGCAAGTCAAAGAAACAGTCAACCCGTGCAAACCCCTAAACCTTTGTTAGGGTTTGGACTCAATCAATATAACGAGATCTTGTATTCGCTTATGTCAGACAGACGAATACATCTCACTGCGGTTCATCAATACGCCACCTCTGCGTACCAGCATGTCAAGTAGCCAAGACAGACTACTTATTCCGACAATGCCGCAGCCATCCGGACAGATGTATCCTCATACGTTGTCTCAGCTGTGATCAGGTTTATGTCTCACTAGGTCAAGTGATCATACTGTCTTCTACGATCTACAATACGCCGTATGATTGTCCCTATCGGTGAGACAAGAGGATAACATTGTTCATACATGTAAGATTGTTAACAGATAGGAGAAATAAACCGTTGTATAGTCATTATAATAAATGCTTTCAGTATACAAAACCCATCAATACTTTGGGTTCGACTACCTATGGGTACTTTATAAATATATTTGCCACTGTTCTGCAATTTTTCTGTAGAATTTTATGATGCAGTATTTTTTATCAAGTAAAAATTATCGAACACGAAGACTCTACTCGCCCGTTGTTTTGAGTAAAAGGGATTGATTTATAAACTTAAATATCTAGACGCGATAAAATGATTTTGAATGATCAATTATAAACTACCTAAAATTCTAAAGATTAATGCAAGTAACTAAATAAAATACCAAATGACTAATGTAAGATTACCAAAGAGAGAACAGTTGAGGAACATAAGATGAATTGGGTAGATTAGGAATACGTTTGGACTTGTCAACACTACGAACCAATTCCCGTTAAATAGTTTTAATCAATTCACTTACTCTAGTTATAACCCTTAGTACCGGTGCAATAACCGTGGATTAATTTCAATCTCAACCTAAGTCTAGGTTTATTGACTTCAATTAACTCCCAATAGCTCAAGAATTAAAGATCAAGATATCGAATCACCTATATTCTAAGTGAAACGACACCCAATTATAATTGCAATCCCCTCTAATAAAGAAGCCTATCAAGCTAGTTTATTGAGGCATAAGTCCAAACAGATTGTGATCAATCATGCAAGGAACACAAATTCAAAACCACAATAATAAACAAACCATGGAAATTCAATAAATCAAGTCCAAACAATATTCAAAATCATCCCCAATCACATCCTAATCCTCAACAATGAGTTTAGCTACTCATGAACATAATGAAAAACATCAATATCTCAAAAGGTAACATAGAGGAAATAAAGAACAAGAAATCTTAGGCTTTGGGGATGAATCTTCAATTCTAGATTCGATTCCCTTCTTCAATCTTCAATTCCAAGCCCTTGAACTCTGTTTTCTCCTCCTCCTTCGTGCCTTTTCTCTCTAGGGTAAATAGAATGTTGAACCATTGTTTTGTGACCTCCCTTGGCCTTTTATAGTTGAAAAATCCACAGCCTCAGAGATTCGGTCCCGAGCGGAATCCCCTTTGAAAATCTTTATCCCGAGCAAAAAGAAAATTGAATAGCAGTTAGAAACCCCGTCTCGTCCCGAGCGGGACAGTCCTATCCCGAGCGGGACAGGCTTCGAATTATTCAATCCATGTCAAATTCACGTCAAATTTTCGAGTTTTGAGTGGAATAGAGCCTCCCGAGCCTCTGTCCCGAACGGGACAGGCTTTGAATTTTGCCCTTCACGCTCCAAGTTTCTGTCCCGAACGGGACAGCTCTGTCCCGAGCGGAATGGGTCAGCTCCTTAGCCCAATTTTGCTCCAAAAACTCGGATTTCTTGCTCGTTTTATGCCTTGCACACTCAAAACACCAAGTGAAGGTAAATCAACAAAAAGAAAAGATATGTGTGTGATTTGTGCACCTAATCCACATTAAATCATTCAATTAAATACCCTAAAAATATCACAAATTACACATATCATTTTACAGTGATCAAATTGGCATCGTTGCCGGGGAATCGTTAGATCTTATTTTGTTACTAATTTGTTCTAGGATTTGCTGGATTGTGTTTTATTTTATTGTTCGTGTGTGTGCGTTTTTGTTCTCGTTTTCGATCGATGTTAGTACGCGTCGATCGACATTGAGAAAGTTCGTGCGTCAATTGACACCTCCCTGTGGCGGTCGACGTCGTACTAATTTTTATCGTGTTTTTGTTTTAGGTGGTGCATGAACACGAGATCTCAAGGCAAACCACTTGAAGCTTTTGACCCAGAGATAGAAGCCTCTCATCGGAAGAAGAATCAAAAGAAAAAGATGGAGCCATCGATTGACCCGAATCCACAAGGGGATGATCCGAATATGCCCCCTTTGGAGGACCTGGATGTACAGCTTACAGCGGGGATGCTCTAGCGCTGATTCAAGAAGTTCATATGATGAAGGATGCAGTCCGACAACTGAAAGAAGAAAGGGATACTGAAAGAGAGGCTACACGAAGAAGGCAGATGGAATATGAAAGAGAAAGACTACGCATTGATGACTCGGATGATGAGGATCCGAATGCGATGGGAAGAAGGTACAAGCCGCAGCTCGGCAATGAGGGATTCAATAGTGGATTCAATGCTAATAGTTTTGAACTCAAGATCGGGCTAATTCAGATGGTTCAACAGAACTAGTTCGGCGGTAGAGCTGTTGAGGATCCCTATGCACACTTGCGGATGTTCGTGGAAGTGAACAACATCTTCAAATAGAATGGGTAGATAACGACGTGATTCGATTGAAGCTTTTACCCTTCTCACTTATGGATCAAGCTAGATCTTGGCTTACCGGGCTTGACTGCAGGAAGATTCGGACATGGGGGGAATTAAGAGCTGAATTCCTCTCAAATTTCTTTCCACCCTCCGTCATCATTAAGAAGAAGATGGAAATCCTACAGTTCCATTAGAGGGTGGATGAGTCACTATTTGAGGCATGGAGCAGGTTCAATAAACTGCACAGGAATTGCCCCGGTCATGGAGTCGATGTGGAGGAGCAGGCTCACATCTTCTACCGGGGGATGAACGAGAGGACTCAAGAGTTTGTTGACAATGCTGCTGGGGGGTCCATCATGAGCAAATCTGCAGAGAAAGCACTGAAGCTTTTCAAGAAGATGGCGCTCCACACTCAAAAATGGGCGAACCCGAGGAGGCCTCTAATCAAAGTTGTGGAGAAGATTGAAGCTGAAGATCCCCTCAAGATTGAAGTTGAGAAGCTAAGAGAGGATCTTGAGAAGTTATCTGCAGGGGGTTCAACTGTTGCAGTTGCACAGGTGCAACCCAAAGCCCCTTCAGATGTGAATTACATGAACAGAGGGGGAAACCCGTACTAGCATCAACAAAGGCAAGGAGGGTACCAGTATCCGACAAGGAACCACCACGATTTCTCCTATTCTCATCCTGAGGCGGCCGAGCTACCACCACTAGGCTTCGATGTATGATAACTCTCATAAAGAGTTATCTTTTGATCTCTTTTCATGAACTTTAGATGTTGTTTTGAATAAGATGCTTAGCAATCAAAGTCCTTTTTGCTTGTTTATGTTCATTTACAATTAAGTCATGGTATTTTAAATTGTGCAAGCTTTAATAAGTTTTTGCAAGCATTTGGTGAAGTTTTGACCAGGTTCTGGACGCTAGAGCTTCCCTGCCGCATGCTGATTGAAGATATGCTCGAGCTTGGGAAATGCATGATAAGTAGGAAGGAGATTTTCTCTCTCCGAGACCACTCAAAAGACAAGGATAAAGGTCCTTTTTTATTTTGTCTGCTGAGAAGACAGGTGGCACTGAAGGAAGCCGATCCCTTGTCTGAAGGAAACAATGACATCTGTACACGTGGATGCATCATGGAAAAAAGAAGGAGATCAACGGCTATGAAAAAGGAAAATATATGAAACAAAGGATGGGCAAAAGAAGGGGACAACAACAATTTTTCAGAACAGCACGAACAGAGAGCAGAGGTGCCGAGAGGTAGAGCTTGGAGAAGAAGTAACTGGAGCACGAAGGATCATCGTCTATAGTTTGATTTTAGATTTTCTTGCTGTATTTCTGAATGATGAATGATCTTATGCTCTTATTTCTTTTATTTCCGAGTATGAACCAATTTCATTTACACTTGGGTTGTGGAACAAAGTACCATTTGCTTGAATATATGTTAGAGGCAAGTTTTGCATGACTGAACTTATCTTTAATCCTGTTTTCAACCGTTTCTTGAGCACGACAGTGAATGGAAACCCATCACCTATGGAGACTGAAAGGTGAAATAGGCCGAGGGGATTTTAGATAATTGTGTTGATTTCATAGACATATGAGAAAATGCAACTTAATCGAGCTTAGCTTCATATCGTCATCATCAAATCACTGAGAGAAGCATAGACATATGAATCTTGGTGAGAGGGTGTAGATCTAGTAGAACGACAGTTTGCTAGGCAGAATTAGGAAAAGTTCTAAGGTTCAGGGAATTGCGAGACATAAACTCTAGCATATAGGATAGCTGTGGTGCATTGTATTTCATAACCCAAGTGTGTTTTCCAGTACTTGTGAATCCATTTATAATATTTATGTTCATTTTGTGGAACGAGGAAATATTACTGATCATAGCTTTAGTAGGAATCATAGTTTATTCATATTTATGTTTTGAGTAGAAGTTAGAAGCAACAACTCTTGATTTACAAACAATTCTTAGTGCACGAGTTAGACAATCACTCCCTTGGGTTCGATATCTGGTCTCACTTGATTATATTACTTGTGGATTGTGTATACTTGCACATTGGTTCTGTAGTCACACTATAGTTCAAAACAAGTTTTTGGCGCCGTTGCCGGGGAGAGATTAAATTTAAATCTGAATGCTTTTGAATTGTTTGAGTATTATATTATATGATCGATCTGATTGTGGAAACTAATCATTTTCATGATGCAGGGAGATCAGTAGTTTATGAGTGAAAAGATTGTAAGAGAACTATTTCCATTTGATCTAGAAATTGAGAGGACTTTTAGAAGGAATAGAAGGAAACAGAAAGTTAGAAAGATGGCTGAAGAACAACCAGAGAGGAACATTGATGATAAGGATAGAATCATCAGAACCCTCATGGCACCAAGGTTTACTGATTTTGATCCTGGGGTAGTGAGACCTGAAGTGCAGGCACAACACTTTGAGTTAAAGCCTGTGATGTTCCAGATGTTGCAGAGTTTGGGGCACAACACTTGAAATCATTTCTGGAAATTTGTGATAATTTCAAGCTGCAAGGAGTAATAGCTGAGGCTTTTAGGATGCGATTATTTCCCTTCTCCTGGAGGGATAGTGCTAAAACTTGGCTTACAAATCTGACACCAGGATCTGTTACAACTTGGAATGAGCTAGCTGAAACTTTTCTGATGAAATACTTTCCTCCTACTAGGAATGCAAGGTGTAGAAATGCTATTTTGTCCTTCAAACATGAATGTGATTAATCAGTTAGTGAAGCATGGGAAAAGTAAAAATAGTTGTTGAGAAGGTGTCCAAATCATGGAATTCCTTATGGTAAGCAGATAGAGATCTTTTACAATGGGTTACTTGGGAACTCCAGGATGATGATCGATGCCACTGCAGGGGGAGCCCAGTTGGATAAAACTTACAATGAAGCTTGTGAAATTTTAGACAAGATAGCTGCAAACAACTATCTGTGGGCTACTTCTAGAGCAGCAGCTGTAACTACTCCAAAAGTTGCAGGGGTCCTAGAATTGGATCCTATTCAGGTTCTTACTGCACAAATGGAAGCTTTGGGGGCAACCATGAAGAGTATAGAGAAAAACACCAGTCAAGCTATGGTCTCCCAGATGTCTAATGAAACTGCAATGGTTCTGAGTTGTATTTATTGTGGGGAAGGACATCAATTTGAGGAATGCCCCTCAAATCCAGCATCGGTGTGCTATATGGGAAACAGGCCTCAGCAGTACCAGGGAAACAATAACCCATATTCAAACACTTATAACCCAGGGTGGAGGAACCATCCTAATCTTTCATGGTCTGGGCAGGGAAATCAAAATGCTGGAACACGGGACCAGCATAATAACTTTAACAAAGGTGGATACAATCAGTATAACCAGCAGCAAAACAATCCACATCATAGTGGTCAGCATCAAAGTTTAGAGGCACCACCTCAGAAACCTGAGAAATCCATGGAAGATATGATGAAGGAATTTATGGCTAAGAATGAGATGAGATTGAAAAGCCAAGATGCTTTGATACAGAGCCAAGCTTCCTCGTTAAGAAACCTGGAGGTACAAATGGGGCAGTTAGCTAATGATATCAGGAACAGACCAGAAGGGAGTTTGCCTAGCAATACAGAGAACCCTAGAGGGGGAAATGAGCAGTGTAAAGTGGTAACCTTGAGAAGTGGGAGACAGATTGATGAAAAACCTGCAGAAGCATAGCAGCAAAAGGAGGGATCATCTGAGAATGAGGAACATGTTGGAACTGAGACCCAGAGGGAAGGAAAAGCTCTTGTCAAAGAGTCCTATCCAGTAATTAATGAAGAGTTGGTGAACTAAGAGAAACCTGTTGATCCCCCTAAAGGAAATCAGTGGAAGATGACCGCAGTTTACCTCAACCACCATACCCTGTCAGATTCAAAAAGCATAAGGAAGAGCAGTTCAAAAAGTACCTGGACATGCTCAAGCAAATTCACATCAATGTACCTTTGGTAGAAGCTCTGGAACAAATGCCAACTTATGTGAAATTTCTGAAGGACATTTTGACTAAAAAGAAATGGCTGAAGGAGTTTGAGACTGTGTCTCTGTTTGAGGAAGTTAGTGGACCTTTGAGGAGGCAAATTCCAGCAAAATTAAAGGATCCAGGAAGCTTCACCATTCCCTGCTCAATTGGGGGAAGGGATGTAGGAAGAGCATTATGTGATCTTGGAGCTAGTGTGAACTTGATGCCACTTTCCATTTTTAAGAAGCTGGGTATTGGAGGAGCAAGACCAACAACCATCACTCTTCAGCTTGTAGACAGATCAACTGTTCATCCAGAGGGAAAGATTGAAGATGTACTGGTTAGAGTGGATAAGTTCATTTTCCCTGCAGACTTTATCATTCTAGACTATGAAGCTGATAGAGAAGTACCCATTATCCTGGGGAGACCTTTCTTAGCTACAGGGAGAACATTGATTGATGTGGAAAAAGGAACTGATTATGAGAGTGCATGAAGAACAGGCTACTTTTAACCTGTATAATACCATGAAGTTGCCAGATGAATCAGAAGACTATTTTACCATTGGAATTTTGGAATCAGTGATAGCGGAGCATGTGGAAGGATTGCAACATGATGAATGTGAAATGAAGACATGACAGAGGAAAATGTTGTAGCATGGGTTGAGCATGCTGCAAAGTTTGGGGGGTAAAAGGCTAATTTCGAATCCCTGGATCTTATGAACAGAGAACAGAATGAACCCAAGTCTTCACTTGAAGATCCCCCTGAACTAATACTTAAGCCTCTGCCAAATCACTTAAAATATGTGTATCTGGGAGAAGCAGATACTTTACCTGTGATAATTGCCTCTAATTTGAAAGATGAGGATGAACAGAAGCTGATGCACATGCTTAGGAAACATAAACAGGCAATTGGGTGGACTATATCAGATATTAAGGGAATAAGCCCTACAATCTGCATGCATAAGATATTTTTGGAAGATGGGGTTAAGAACTCAGTGCAGCCACAAAGAAAGCTCAACCCCAACATGAAGGAAGTTGTGAAAAAAGAAATCATCAAATGGTTGGATGCTGGGATCATTTTCCCTATTTCAGACAGTTCATGGGTAAGCCCAGTGCAATGTGTACCCAAGAAAGGAGGAGTTACTGTGGTACAGAATGAAAAGAATGAAATGATAGCTACAAGGACAGTTTCTGGGTTGAGGATCTGCATAGATTATAGGAAGTTGAACGATGCCACCAGAAAGGATCATTTTCCATTACCTTTTGTAGATCAAATACTGGACAGATTGGCTGGTCAGGATTACTATTGCTTCTTGGATGGATATTTTGGGTTTCATCAGATTGCTATAGCTCCAAAACATCAAAGTCTAACTACATTTACCTGTCCTTTTGGGACCTTTGCATTTAGAAGAATGCCATTCGGTCTTTGCAATGCTCCAGCAACCTTTCAGCGTTGCATGATCTCCATATTTTCTGAAATGATTGAGAATAGGTTAGAAGTGTTTATGGATGACTTCTCAGTCTTTGGGAAGGATTTTAATACATGTCTAGGAAATCTTGAAAGAGTGCTGTAGTTATGTGAGAAGTCACAGTTGGTTTTAAACTGGGAGAAATGATGTTTCATGGTACAGCAAGGGGTAGTACTAGGGCACAAGATTTCGAACAAAGGCATTGAAGTTGATCCTGCAAAAATTGAAGTGATAGATAGAATGCCAATTCCAGGGTCATTTAAGGCAGTTAGAAGCTTTTTAGGTCATGCAGACTTTTATAGGAGGTTCATTAAGGACTTTTCTAAGATAGCCAAGCCATTATCTGAGCTGTTGGAACAGGACAGAAAGTTTGATTTTAGCAGTGACTGCATGAGGGCATTTGAGAAACTGAAAGCTGCACTTGTTACAACCCATGCAACCACCAGATTGGGATGAACCCTTTGAACTGATATGCGATGCAAGCAATTATGCAGTTGGGGCAGTATTGGGGCAGAGAAAGGATAAAGTCTTCCGTTCTATTTACTATGTTAGCAAAACTATGGATGGCGCACAGAAGAATTATACCACTACAGAAAAAGAGCTGTTAGCCGTAGTGTTTGCTTTTGACAAGTTCAGATCCTATCTGGTGGGAGCCAAAGTTATTGTATTCACAGATCATTCAGCAATAAAGTACTTGATGGCTAAGAAAGATGCAAAACCAAGGCTCATCAGATGGATACTTCTCCTGCAAGAATTTGATTTGGAGATAAAAGATAGAAAGGGGACAGAGAACCAAGTTGCTGATCACCTTTCAAGGTTGGAAAATCAATTTGGAGTGGATGACACAGTACAAATTAATGATGCTTTTCCAGATGAGCAACTCTTGGCATGCAAAGAAGAAGATGCACCCTGGTTTGCAGACATTGCAAATTATCTTGCTACAGGCCGAAAACCATATGGTTTGCATGGACAGCAACTGAAGAGGTTTCTGCATGATTCCAAGTACTATTACTGGGATGACCCAACCTTATACAGGTTAGGCCCTGATCAGATTTTTAGAAGGTGTGTCCCAGATTATAAAATTTTAGATATTCTGAATGAATGCCATGCTTCAGCATATGGGGGGCATTTTGGGGGACAGAGGACAGCTGCTAAAGTGTTACAATCAGGATCTTATCGGCCAGGAATTTTCAAAGATGCTTTTGAGTTCGTAAAGAACTGTGATAGATGCCAAAGGGTAGGAAATTTGCCAGCTAAGAATGCTATGCCTCTGAACAACATTGTTGAAGTGGAACTTTTTGATGTGTGGGGTATGGACTTCATGGGGCCCTTTCCACCCTCTTTTGGAAATGAGTATATCCTGTTAGCGGTATATTATGTTTCTCGTTGGGTAGAAGCTTGTGCTTGTGCTCATAATGATGTTGCTACTGTAATCAAATTTCTGCACAAAAACATTTTCACAAGGTTTGGAACTCCAAGGGCAATCATCAGTGATGAAGAAACTCATTTCATTAATAAGAGCTTGGCTGCTCTTCTTGCCAAGTACAACATTAATAACAAGGTCTCGACTGCTTATCATCCACAGACCAATGGATTGGCTGAGTTGTCAAACAGAGAGGTTAAGAGTGTTTTGGAAAAGGTGGTGAACACCACAAGGAAGGACTGGTCTAAACATCTGGATGATTCGTTGTGGGCTTACAGAACAGCCTATAAAACACCTTTGGGGATGTCTCCTTATAGGATTGTCTTTGGAAAAGCTTGTCATTTGCCCCTGGAAATGGAGCATAAGGCATTTTGGGCCACCAGGAAACTGAATCTCGATCCTAAGTCAAGTGGGGAAAAGAGGATGTTGCAGCTCAATGAACTGGAAGAGTTGAGGATTCAAAGTTATGGAATGCAAAAATTTATAAGGAAAAAGTAAAAAGATGGCATGACAGCAAGATTATAAATAGACATTTGGAAGAAGGGCAGCAAGTTTTACTTTTCAATGCTAGACTGAGGTTGTTTCCTGGCAAGCTAAAGTCCAGATGGTCCAGACCTTTCACTTTGGTGAAGATTTACCCTCATGGGGCTGTGGAGCTGAAAGATGAAGGCACAGGAGACACATTCAAAGTCAATGGACAAAGGGTTAAACAATATCATGAAGGAGGGTGGAGCAAGCTGAAGGCTTCTTCCAAGTTGGATGAACCTTAAAGTGAGGTAGCCTAAGCCATCATGAGGACTAGATGAAGCATGTGGTGATGGCTTAGGATATTTTAATTCTGCATTTATTTTCTGTCTAGTTAAATTTAAATTTGATGTGAATAAATCTTAGGAATGGTTGAATGCTACAGCCTGTTAGTAGCATGATTATTGAGTCTTTCTACGTTTTCTTGTAATTTCGTGCAGTAGACTTAGTATTTTATTTGATAATAGTATGTTGAGTGTTTATAATTTAGTCCATAAAATTTGTACGTAAAAAAAGAAAAAAAAGAAAAGACAAATAGTGATTTTGGAAATTTGTGGATAGGGATTACACACATAGCTGTTGAGGAAAGAGAGTGCGGTTATCCCTAGGAATGACGGTTTAGGAAAGTTACCTTTTTGAATTGAAAGGAAAGGGTGTGTCTAATCAAGGGAAGTTGAAGGGTTTCCTTATTTCTGAATGTTTATTTTTGCTTTAAGTGGGGTTATTTATATATTGTACATATTGTTGCACAACTTCAAAAACACTCCGACTATAGCAAATTTGGCAGAGGAAACCGGGAAACTTTGTGCATAAATCAAGTCGTGTGTGTCAAATAACATGTACAATTTCTTGTTCACTTTCCTTTCTTTCCTGTGGGTGTTCAAATTGTGACTTGCACTTGGTTTTCTGTATTCTTGTATGATACTGCAACGAAGAATGGCTGGTATGTCTGTGTCCTTGAAATTCTTGGTGAACTATTGTCTGTGCTTTAGATTCAAACTCTTTGTCCGCATGATTTTTGAACCCATGAATTTGATTAGAGAAATGTTATATTAGTTTTGGTTTTTGTGATCATTGCGAGTAGCATGCAGTAGTTCTGACAAGATATTCTGACAGATCTATGTTAGGGCTCAAGATAACTTTAAAAACTTTAAACTGGTGTTTAATT
>JAPKLW010001638.1:139653-170200 GCA_026898455.1 Plectranthus barbatus | reverse complement strand
TCCTTGTGCATTTCTTGAACTAGCCCTGAATCTTTAAGCTATGGAGCAGGTTCTAGAGCTCGATTCATACAATGTCAAAGCTCTGTTCAGCTGATCACATGGGTATGTAAGAACATGCGATCTAGAGAAAGCTGAGGAGGATATCAACAAAGCTCTGTCCATTGATCCACACAACAGAGGTGCATATCTATATATATATATTTAACATTTCACATTACTAGGATTTTGTAAGAAAAGAATTTGTATTGGAATGACTATGTTATTGAATTCCCAGAGATGTGAAGATCAAATACAAAGAGTTGAAAGAGAAGGCTTATAGGATGGAGATCAATCAAGGGAATCATTCAACGCCTAAACCCTAACACAAATTCACAATTTAATCAAGACGCCATGAAATTCAATCAAGCCGAAGCTGAAGCTGAAGCTGTAGCCGGTGCAGGGGCCGGTGCCGGTGCCGGAGAAGAAGCATTCAAAATCCTACCGATTTCAAAGCAAACGAAAGCATCAATACAAGCGTAGCGCACCTGCTCCGGGGTGAGCCGCTTGTTGTCCCATCGGCTCATCGTCACTTTCTTCGGCTTACGCACCTCCTTACGCAGCACCAAACTCGTCAAAGTCTTCAACCCAGCGTTCTTCAGCTCCTTCCGGCCGTAATGCGCCGCCGCCAATTCCCTTAAATCCACCGTCTTCGTGTTGGATCCGAACCGGTAGTCCCCCTGCAACTTCACCAGATCGGCGACGATCCCGACCCCGACGAACGTGTAGCTAGGGTTGGCGAGGAAGTCGATGAGGGATTGGGGCACGGAGGGGCTGTGGATGAGCTGGAAGATTAGGCATCGGCGGTCGACGCAGAGCTGCAGAGTGGCGACGGGGTTGCTGGCGAAGCGGCTGAAGCACGGGCGCCACTCCACGTCGAGACCGACTACTAGCTCGTGGAGGCGGTCACTGTTGAGGGACTCCACGTCGGCGATCCACTCCGTGGCAATCCGCGGGTCGAAGGCGACGGTTGTTTGGACTTTATCGCCGCAGAAGTTGACGTTGCAGGTGCTGTGAAACGCCATCTCACGCCGGCGGCGTAAATTGTTGGGGAGCTTCTAATCTATTGAGAGGGCTGGGGAGACTAATGCGCTATTTTTCTTCGCGTGAATCTCACTCGCGTATAATATAGTAATTATATATTCATTTTTTAGTAAATACTCCACTATTTAGATTCAATAACAATTAGCCATAATCTTCGTGGTTTGATCGAAATCGATTAAATTAAATTAATTTGATCAACTTGATCGATTATAGTAATAATTTTTAAATTAGTGGTTTGAAAATTTTGAAATGGTTAAATTACTCATAAGTATATATTGTAGTTTAGTTTTAATTTTCTTATTAATATTAAATATTATAATTATTAAAAGTTGAAACATGTTTTATTTCAAACCGTTAAATCAGCCAGATCATATCATTTTTTATTCGATTTGATTTAAATGAATTATTTAGCTAATTTAATTTGGAAAAATATTAAACCGAACTTATTGATTTGGCCGATATTTTTCTTCCAAATCGGCGAAACTGGGATTGCGGATGGGGTACGTGTAATGGAAGTTCACTAACACTAAGAGGAAAAAAAACAAAAATATATCATATCCAATTATTGAAACAACAATTAAGAAAACTGTTAGAAATATAATCTACTAAGTTATTACAAAAGGCTTGTCTGTAAAAACCTTTTACACTACATATATACAAAACAAAACGCAACAGAATAAAAATAATAAATAAATAATAGAGAGAGAGAGAAAGAAAGAAAAAGAAAAAGGAAAGGAAAGGAAAAGAAAGAAATAACAGCTACAAGCACTAACAGAAAAGGATGGCTAAGCCCCACCCTTTTCATTCACACACACATACACATACACACACTATCAATTTATATATGTATCTACATATTATGCAATGTTCATCTACGGTGTTAGTATTTCGTATACACAGTTATTCGATGCTACTTACAGGCAGACTTTTTACACTTTTTTTTTTTTTTCGGTAGTTTATTACATTTTCCTTAAAATGCACAAGAAGTTCTCAACCTCTGTTTGGACAAGCCCATGGATGCTCTTTCCTCCAACGCCTCCACCAGAAGCTTCTGGAAGATCTCCAAGAACGTCTGCCACTCGTCCTCCTTCATGTCCCCGAAAGAAATGCTTTGGCTGCTGGGATTGTATGGCATAGGGGAGCTCACACTCCTCATCAGACAACCTGCACATGAATGAATGAATGAGAATCTTCTATAATCAAACTTCCATTCAAAATATTCATTGATGTTGAGTAGTTTCTTACATTTTCTATGGCGGTTCTTGAAGAATACGCGAGGGGCGAGGATGTCATCAACTTCTTCGTCTTGATCACAGTTGGCATTGTCGTCTATGTTGAGGCTAGCCTTAGCAGTTGCACATAAGCTCTCCAATGAGCTCAAGTGTTCTTTCCCACCAAGGAATTCTCTAGCCATCATTTCGCCTATGTCACCGAGGCATAGTCCATGAGCCGTTGCTTGCTTCAAGAATATCGTGCAGAGCACAAGAACGCGAATGGAGGACTCCTTGATCGATGGAACTTCAGTTCTTAGCAGCTCTGCGTCTTTGGATGGATCGAGGGTAGATATGTAGTCAACCTCGGCCTCTGAAAAGGGCAGAGCAGCCTGAGGCCAGTGCTGCCACTCGAAATAAGGATTGTCTAGGCATTCAGGCAAGCAAAATCCATGATCTATGGGCACTAGTTCGGCTCTCCCCTGACCGTAGCTCTCGTTCTCTTGCCTCACGAGAAGATTCCCCGCGTGTCTGTCGAGATTCATCAGTCTTACGTCTAGTATCCCTATGTGATGCACAGATGTGACTGAGAAGCTTGAAGGGCCCATATCTCCAGCATCAGAATCATGTTTCACGAAACGTTGAAGGGAGGCTATCTTATAACTCGGGTTTAGGTTTAGGTTTAGGTTCGGGTTTGGGTTTGAATCTGAGTTGAAATGAGAAAACTTGACTAATGCAGTTGGAGGGACTCCAGAGAAACCACCATGATCAAGGAGATAAGCAGCTGACTCGCGAGCTCCAGTTTCACCGATCCTGATGGAGCTTTTCATCCCCGGTTGGCCTAACATCCGTCCACCAAAGCCCTTGGGATTGTTGAATGCTAGAGGCTCCTCATCAATAGGCTTTGCAACAGCTATAGTATCGCCATTTCGAGCGAGCAAAAAGTAGGCACCGCCAAGGCCATTCGGAGCTGGCTCGAGGCTGACACCAGCTGCCATTGCTACAGCAACTTCAACAACCAGAGCTTGTACTTGGGGCATCCCCTGCCCGGCAATGATCTCAATCCTTGGATTTGTCGGGAAATCATCTTCCGGTTTGGAGGAATAAGACAGGCACGGGGTGGAGGAGCTCTTATGGATGCAGGTGAAATTGAAGGCATGTTCCAGTGATTGAGTGACCTTGGATTGACTGAACTCGAGCATTTTGTAGTCAAATTGAGCGACGGAGTGAGGATGGCATCTCGGAGGGCAGGCTAACGGCTTGAATCCGTGAACTCGATTAACGGCTGCAGCCATCTCAGGTGAATCTCGTGCAGGCAAGAATAATCACAAAGCATGCTAAACTTTCGTAAATTCTCTCTAGAGGATTAGTCTGCTTGGGAGATTAGTCATCACATTTCTGCAATCATCAGACAAACTCCAGCCTTAACAGATATAAATTATTACCATTTCTGATCATTCAGATCAAGAAATGCTTCGAAGACCAAAGAGCTCGAAAAAAGTTCGTGAACATCTCAACTCTCATAACATCTTCTCATTTTCTGATAAAATAGTATGCAAAACATAAATGCACCACGTTTTAGGCGATCAAGTGATGTTTCTCATAATTCAGACAAGCAAAGAGAGCATATTCTTACCACAAAGTCTCAGCAAAAAAAGGCGGTAAGAATCAGGAACAAGAAATGTGCTGCTAATCTCCGTAGACCTGCAAATGTAAAAATCAACAAAATGATAACAGAGATTTGAGCTGATTGTCAATGAAGAACAAATAGAGAATACGAAATGAAGCTTGGTTTACAGTAATTCATCAACACCTGCCGTCAAAATAAAGCTCTCGCTTGCTCCTCCGTTTAAAAGTCGCCAAATTTGGCTGCAGAGGAAAGATGAAAACACCATTAGTATTCGTGATTATTTCTTCATAAACAGGCAAATTCTGTCTGAAAACTATTGGTCCGAAATAATTTGATCAATTTTTTAGAACCATTTTTATGAATTAGATAAGCGAAATTCATACAGAGCTGGAAAAACTACAAAAATCCAAGAATATGCTGCATTTAACCAAAATAATGATGAAACGAAATAAACAAAAATGCAGCGACATTTAATCCAGAAACATTATCACAGAGGAGTTATTTATTTATTGGAGTATTTTATTTTGCTGTTTCCCCCTTCAGAAACAACATTAACCTAAAAATGCAGCGCACATTCAATCCAGAAACATAATATATGAAATTATGTATATATTGATAACGAGAGAGAGAGGGAGAGACTCTGAACACTGGCGAGGCGTTCAGGGAGACGAGACGGCAACGGGAGAGCGCGGGAGCGAATTATTCCGTCGACTGAAAAATCCTCGGGTAGAAAAATTAGGAAAAAGTAGTGCCTCGCTTCTCTCTCTAAATTGGAAGTTGTTTCTCTGTCATCCCCCAACGTTCCGATGTTTTTGCAGAATTGGTCTAAACGGTTTTCTTTGGACTACATTGTATCGCCATCTCCATCATTCAAACAACGTTGTTTCACCAATATTTTTTTTATTTGTCTTTATTCTTTATATTAAAAAAAAAAAACTAATATTCTTGACAGATTATTGTTTCAAAAATAAAATTATATTTCCTATTTACTTATTTATTAATAATTAAATTATTTTTTCAATTCCGAATCGACAATTCTCCAAACATACTTCTATAACAATTGCATATTTTTTTTAAAAAAAATTATCACGACATACAATAAGAAACATAGATTGAACATATTTTAACTGATGACTTAAGAATAATAAGTCAGATTTGAGAAACAGTTAGTTAGAAAGATTTTAAGTGTTTCATGGATCAACGGATAAAATTACAGCTTCTCAAAAAAAAAAAAAAAAAAAAAAAAAAAAAAACTTATCTGATAAAATTACAGACAAATATAGAAATTGTATGTCGGCTTACTTGTTAGAGATTAGAGAGGAAAAAATAAAAGTGAAGTGTTTACATTTGTTAGTATTATTCCCTCCTTCAAATTTATGCAGAAGAGATACCATTACCATACATAAATCAGTGGCAGTGCAAACACCATGATGAGAGAGAGGGCCTGTCACCTACGAGACTTTCACCCTTCATGCTTTCAGTCACTGAGCTTTTTTTTTTTACTCCAATATTTACAGTGAGGCAAGTCCCTTTGGGCATTGCTCTCACCACCAAAACTCCATTTTCAATGCTTGTTTTGGGCAGATGCAGTTGTTACAAAGCCATTCTCAGCAATATTAACAGCGGAACAGCCCATTTTTCGGGGGAGACGGTTCTTGCAGAAGCAGAAGCTGCACAAAATATATTTGGTTGTGTGTAGCCAGACAGAGATAGCTGTAATAAACTTAGGGAAGGAAATTTTATACTTACATGGAAATGGAGAGGGTGATATTACTGACATCGCGTCTGGAGGCCTTGCATGGCTATGAACATGAGCTACATTTCGCGATGGACGTTCTGCAGTAACTGGAGCGATCTTCGGAGCTGGATTGTGTATTTTCCTCGGTTGGGATGGAGAAATGTGTGGCGCGTGAATTGGTGCAATCCGAGTATGCTTGTGCTTCCAGTGATACCTGTTATCGCGACCAAAAGGGCAAGGAGGCTCGGTTGCTTTTGCAGGAGCTGGTGCAGGTACGTGCGTAGATGGAGAAGGAGTAGCAGCATGGTGGTGGTGGTGGTGGTGGTGGTGATGATGGTGGTGGGGCTTTGTCATAGGAGAAGGAGAAGGACCAGGTGATGGTGAGGGTGAGGGTGAGGGTGAGGGTGATGGACTGTTTCCGTCGTTTCCCAGGGAGTGCGATAGAATCGACGAGAGTTGAACTTGCTTGACCCGACCAAATACAGTGTTATTCAGACCAAGATTCTTAGTGTGTGAACCTGTGATGGTCTGAGCCAGTTGCTTCACCCTCGAGGGATCCATACCCACAGCCAACACTACTAGAGACTGAACCGTCGTAGGAGGAGCTATCGTCGAACCCTTCAAATTAGTCAGAACGACATACAAATTCTGCATTTCAAAGAAAGCAGCAATGGGTAAAGAGCTACAACTATCACTCTACTGAAGCAAGAAAAAAAACACTGACCTCATATGGAGTCAAATGCAAGCCCATCTTCAGCTGGCTCGTGAGTTCATCGAAGTTTTCAAGAAGTCGATCGATGGAGAAGTTCAAGGTGAAGTTGAAAGGAATCTTCTCACTCTGCATAAGGAATGCCTTCTGGTCTGGACTGGCAGTGATCCCTCCCTTAAATTTGATCACATCAAATGAAAAGGGATCCCCAAACAAAGGCGCGGTCAAACGAAGAACGTATTGATTCGTAACGAGACTCGCAAAGATTTCTCGTATTAAACTCTGTGTTGTCACATCAGATTCAACTGCAAACACAACCTTTGTGAAATTTGGTCCAGCTACTGATTCTAAAGATATTATTTCCACCTGTTACAACAAAGAGAGAGTGAAACAGAGCAGCAAAGTTAGAATTATACAAGATCGAGACCCAAGGGCGTACCTTTGTGGAGGCGAAAGGAAACTCGCTAAATATATCATTCTCAAGCGGCCACATGTGGTCGGAGAGAAAAGAAACCGACTTATTCAGCGTGAAACTTGCAACGATATCATGACCTGCAGAACATCAAACAGATATCTCATTACATCGAACAAAACTTTGCCTACAGTGTGTGCCACCGTGCCAAATCTAATTCTCGCTACTGCATTCATCGAAAGGTAGCTTTCTTAGGGCGCAGTGCAGTCATATTGATTTACCTCTTACGATACAATAACTGGGAAATTCGTTCAAATGTGCCGTTTTTTGGAAACTGCAAAAAAGGAAACTTAGCCCTTTTCTACTCTCGGAGTTCCACATCGACATGCCACTCATATAAAGCACCAAAATGATAAAACTACTGGCATACTTGTACGGTTATAACTACTGCAATGAGTTAACAACTTATCATGACTCCGATGGAGCAAGTAGTATCACTCTATAGCTAAAATTCCCAAAACCTTGAGATTGCGCAGAAAAAAGGTTTAATTCCAATATTTCAAAAAGCAGAACAACATGTAATAATTAGGCTACAAATCTGGCACAATATTATCACCAAATGGTATATGATCAGTTGGACTTGGGATGGGATGATACATTCAACAAAACTCAACATAACAAGAATGATGGAATGTAGTTAGACATGATTAGTGAAGGAAAAGATATCGAAAATCACGAAACTACGCAAGCCTAGGAGCTGAGAAGAAATAGACTGAAAACAACTGTCCATCACTCCTGATAATGCAAGTAAAATTGCGATTCTTCATAATTCTAATGCAATCTAGGGTGCTGGTAAGAAATAAACAATAAAAGGAAGATCTTTTAATAAGATGGATTCATATCATAGCCTACATTAAATGAAAAAACATCCCTTCAACCATACAAACTCAATAACTGCCTAAACCTAAAATTATACAAATTCCATACAAGAAAAGCACATAGATGATTAAGTTGCAACATATAACAGAAAGGGATATACATTACATCATAACCATATCCCAAAAAACAAGAATTTCCAACTTAACAAAAATTTTAAAAAGGAATAACACACAAGGCCCACCAACCTGCATAATCCAGATCCAGATCTCTATGATCTCGAAAACGAAAGATTGGCAGCCAAAAAACAGCAGACAAAAGCACTGAAACACCGAGGACCAAAGCAAGAACGCATCTCAAAGACACCAACTTTCTAACCCTACTGCAGCCCAAGCAGCATCCATCACTACTCCCTGCACCGGGGGTTGTACCCTGAGCATCAAGAGCAGTACCCTGCAAATGCTCCACATCCTCCGCCTTGCCCATTGCAGAAAAAAGATCCCTTTGTGGCTTCTTAAGCTACACTCCATTACTGAAACCTTTTTCCAGTGAGGAATACTCCATTGCTGCAATTGCAATACCTTCTTTTCTTCTCTTTCTCTCCCTCCTTCTTCTCGTTTCTTCTTGGACAGATATGAAATTTTGGTGGGTGGTTATGGGTGGAGAAAATGAATAATTTTTTAATTTAGGGTTTGAAAGTTTTGGGGTGGAAGATTGTGGCGGAACTTGTGCAGATCAACTGTTTCTTTCCGTGGATAATGACAAGTCAATGTGTTGTGATTTTGTCTGACTCCCTCTCTACTCCTCCTTTTATTACACAAACAGAATTGTAATTCTATCCGGTAATAATATCATTTCAAGATATTATTTATTATTTTGTATTATTATTACTCTCTCCGTTTTGATTATATACTCCAGTTTGATCTTGCAAATTTATAAAAAATTATTTAATATTTAAACAAATTTCCAACATTACCATTATTTAAAATATTAATTAACCTCTCATTTTCATAATATTACATTTAATATTCTCATTTTTCAAGATTATTCAGAGATGTAATGTTAAATGACCATATAAAAATAATACCAAATATAAAAATTGGACTATATAATCGAAACACCCTAAAATAGTAACATGGACTATATAATCGGAACGGAGGGAGTATATAATATGATTTTATCTGAACTAGATTCCACATAATTATACCTTTTATAAATAATTGTAAATATGAGAATAATGAATATTTTTTTATAGTTGATTTTCATTTATTTAAGTAAGAAATCCAGAATATCTTGAGGATTATTTTTTCCACAAACAATGATTTGGTTGCCATAGAGAGAGAGGTGGTTCTTGATCATTTTTGTACATTAAAATGAATATTTATAATAATTTATTGATCTTAGCCTATATCTATTGTCATACTTCAAATAAAAGGAAAAATAAAGATAAAAAATACATTCTCAGTCTTTATGGTTTGATCTAACCCAACAAACTTCCATTTAATGCTTCGATTTATTTTTTAGTGCAGCCAATTTGAAATCTTATCCACCACGCAACTTTTAATCTATATTAAAGTTAAAAATCTATATACAATTACAGTCGCCATCCTAAAAAGGAAACCACCTTGTTATTTGTATTTACTTTTTCCAATAATGGGAACGGAGTCAAATTTGAAATTCCGAATGGCTCGACGATGTAACGTTGGATTGAGTTTTATAATTTTTTTTTAAATATAATTAAAAAAATTCCCACCGCCGGTGCTGCAACACACGCCCCATCTCCCGCCCAAGGCTGGTTTCGCCAATATATATATATATATATATATATATATAGAGAGAGAGAGAGAGTTATAATCATATGTTAATCACTCCCCAGATGTTACCTACAGACCTCATTTGGTGGTGCATTATCTACACAAGCTAACTACATTATCTAGTCAATATATGGTACATTACGAAAGATAATGTACAAATTGTAATAGATAATGTAATGCAAATAATGTACTACATTATCTTCGTAATGTACCATATATTGCCTAGATAATGTAATTAGCTTGTCTAGACAATGCACCGCCAAATGAGGTATGTAGGTAACATCTGAAGAGTGGTTAACATATAAATGTGTTCCTATATATATATATATATATAGGGGCGAATGTCCTTGTTCGGGGCGAATGTCCTTGTTCGGGTATTGTGGTAAAAGCACTTTACCTGTACCCATGAGTTATGAGTTCGAGCTTTTATGAAAATATACAAGGTGTGTGTGTTTAAACTAATGAAATAATTTTTAAAATTATACATGGGGACGAATTCAGAATTAATTTGTAGGGGACTTCATTGAATTTTTATGTAACAAAAAAATTTCGTAAAAATCCAAAATCTCAATACTAAAATAAACAAAAATCCACTTATCTTGTCTATCAACCCTTTCACACCCTATTTTTCTTCAATCTCAATCCTATTATTAAAATTAAAAAAAAACTTTCGACTTAGGAGGATTAGTCTAACCCAACTCCTTACTAGATCCGTTATTATATATACACATATAATGTTGATTTTAAAAAATGGAATAAATTGAAAACTCTAGATAATATTAATATAGGAGTTGAGTAATTTAAAAGGTAGCACCTACTTTTATTATTTTGGAATATTTTGCACATTTCTAATGTACTATCTGGTGAATGGATAAGAATGGAATTTACCGAATGCAATATTATTTTTATATACATAACTTTTGTTAAAAGAAAATAATTTTTTCATTTTCTTTTATTTTATCCGAAAGCTCCATTTCAAGATATCTTATATACAATAATGCAATTATCATTTATAATGCTACTAGCATTCACTTGCGGATAAAAAAAATAATTCGTTTTTATAATATCATGATCCGATATATTACAGGATAGTCCCCTCATAAAGAAGAAAATAAAGATTAAAAAAATATAATATAAAAGAATTGAAATTATTATGGTGCAAAAAAAAAATATTTTCAGACCCTCCTGAAATTGCTTGCATTTACAATTAGTGCCTAAATCCTAATTTGACTAATAAATATGTATAAGTAAATTGAAAATTGGTTGCCGTTTATATGGTTCTCCTTTGAATTGATAATATTATAAATATTAGACATTTCATATCAACTTGAAAATAAAAAAAAAATAATTCAAATAATTAAAAAAATTGTATTTTATTATTATTATTAATATATATTATTTAAAAAAATAAGTTGAATATTAATTTTTGTTTATTCACAAATTATTGAAGGCACTAGCTGAGCTGAGAGTTGGTAAGATTTGCTTCGGTTTCTGTCAACGTGGGAAAGGGATGTAAAAACTAAACAATTTTATCCATTAGAGGAAAAAAAAATATACTCCATATATATATATATATATATATATTCCTAAAAAATGAAAATGAATATCAATTGAAAATAGTAGTTGGGAAATTTGCAGAAATGTTGAGGGAAAAAAAAAAGAGAGGAGTAAATAATACTCCCTCCGTCCCGGTGAAGTAGTCCCTTTTCTTTTCGGCACGGGAATTAAGAGTTGTGAGTGTAGTGGAAATAATATTTTATTGGTGAGTGTTAAAAAGGTTGCCATTTTAGGAAAATGGGACTATTCTATGGGACAAATAAAAAAGGAAAGTGGGACTACTTCAATGGGCGGAGGGAGTAAGTAAATATTTATATAGGAAACGAAAGAGATAAATACCTACCGACAAATAAATGGTAACGTTTTCTTACAACAGAGAGACCCGCTTTTACTGTATGCTGTCATCTTTATATTCATCGAAACGTTTGCGCTAGGGTTTTAAGCATACCCTCTCTCTCTCTCTCTCCTGCTCTCTGAATTCGCCCCAATCAACCATGACTCAGTCACAGGAGGAATTATTGGCCACTCATCTTGAGCAGCAGAAGATTGATGTAATCTCTCTCTCTCTCTCTCTCTCTTTAAATCGTTGTCTTAAAAGAGGGGCCTGTGTTGTGCAAGCTTCAGTTTTTTTTTAGGGTTCTACTTATTTGGCTGAGAATTGAATTAATAATTCACATGGGTCTTCATTTTAATGGCTCGATTTGGTTGATTTAAGTATTTTATGTTTCCTATATGATGTAGCAGTTTGTTGCTACTTGTGAAGCAATATTGCCAATATATCTAATTTTTGTAGCTGGCTGTGAATATGATTTAATTGATTATCTGTTGTTTGGACATAGCATAGCAACGTATTTAGATATTGATAATGACGATGGATCTCTGTGTTAATTTCCATGGGGGGGACTTTCATTTAATGCATCTATTTTATATGAAAATGTGGGATGATTGAGAGAGAGAAAAGCTAGGAAAAGCTCCCAATAATATTGACATTAAGAGAATCGATTTGATTATTAACTTGAATAAAATGATGTGATGGTTTGCGTATGGTGACTAGGAAAAAAACCTCCTTTTTCTTGGTTTCTTAGCATTCAGTTATACTTGCAGAATGATGCACCTGTGATTGAGGATGAAGACGATGACGATGATGATGACGAAGGTGATGAAGATGATGTTGAAGGTATATATATCCAAATGGATTATCCATTTTGCTTATTTTGCATAGAAGCTTATTATATCATAGAATATGAAGTTATCAAGCTAGGAAATTAAATGATTTGAGAAAACACCTAGTTGATTCCTTTTGCCTTCAGTTTCAAACCATACTTGAATATTTAGGGAGCAATCATGCGCTAAAATGCTAATAATGCTTGATTAGCTAGTATATTATGCTTCATTGAATTGCGTAACCATCCATATCAATATAAATTAACTGTCGATCTAAAAAATTCAATCTTGGTCGTTCATCCATCAAAATCAAGGGTCTAGCATTTATTCCTAGTAGCATATTCTAACCTATTAGCATATGATTCATTCTCTTTCTCTCTCTATATATATATATATATTTGTATCTAAAAAAAAATGTAGGATAGCATTGCAGTTTCGAGTTTCGGTTTCGTGGTTTAATTAACTTGTAGAAAAAAGGAACTTCTGGGAAGGCATATAAAATACATATGTTTATCTTTTCAGGACAAGAAGATGGCAGTGGTCGGTCGAAACAGAGCCGTAGTGAGAAGAAGAGTCGCAAGGCAATGCTCAAGCTAGGAATGAAGCCAATCCCCGGGGTCAGCCGAGTCACTGTCAAGAAGAGCAAAAATGTAAGTTTGTTTCCGGCATTTGCCTCCGCCCCTTTTTGGTTAACAATTAGACTGACGTTACATGGTGTTTTCAGATCCTATTTGTCATCTCAAAGCCTGACGTCTTCAAGAGCCCGAATTCAGATACTTATGTCATATTCGGCGAGGCAAAGATCGAGGATCTGAGCTCGCAGTTGCAGAGCCAAGCAGCAGAGCAGTTCAAGGCTCCTAACATCAGCCAAGCTGCACCAAAGGCAGAGCCAGCGACCGTACCTCAGGATGACGAAGATGTGGATGAGACGGGCGTCGAGGCGAAGGACATCGAGCTGGTGATGACACAAGCCGGGGTTTCGAGGGCTAGGGCCGTCAAAGCTCTCAGGGACTCCGATGGAGACATCGTATCCGCCATTATGGAGCTCACGAACTAAACAGCCTCTCCGTTGTTTAGATTTGTTTTCTTGTCGAAGGCCACAGTTTTCTCATAAACATGAGATGTTTGAATCTGTTGAGTTGGAGTGATCTGCTTTGCTTTTCATGAGTTTTATGTGTTCATTTTATTAATACAATACAACTACTACTGGATGTTATCTAATGTCCCTGTCATGATTTTATTCCAAGTTTTGTAGTAGGGGCTGATAATTTCGGACGCGACACAATAACACGTGAACAAGCATGATAAAAGCAAGCATGAACACGACACGAACCTATTAAGGTCAAACATGAATCCGTTAAGTTTAAACACGATAATGATATAACACGAAAATGACTTGACATGATAAACATTAACCTTAAGCTTTACATTTGGGATTAAAAATTTTTAATAAATGAGCACAAACATGACACAAACTTATTAAGTTCAAATATGAACACAACACGGACCCGTTAAGCTCAAACACGGTAATGACACGACACAATAACGACCTAACACTCACGAATTATGCGCCCTCAATAGCCCAAGTCCATTAACAAAAACGATCCAAGGTGAAATTGATTTGGAGTTTCATATATTGATCACGACTACAAGAATAAATGGCTGCTCCAAAACTCAAGCATTCAAAGCCATCTTAACAACTAAAATGCTACCACATTAAAGACTGCATATAGAGAGCATTACACCCCAACTGACCGTCGAGCTTTCTTGGGAGAACGATGATGTCTGGTTTTCTTGGTTTTCTTATCAACAAATAGATCCCTGTACTTCTCCAGTATCCGCTCCTTCTCCTCGGGCAAGCCCAGCACCTCGTACGCATTGCTTACTTTCTGCACGATTGATTTCTCAGGGGGTTTCCGGTCGAAACCTTCCAGGCCCCTGAACAGCACCACAAGCTCCTCAAGCATGTTGTTTCGATAATATATTGAAATCATGAGACTGCACAGCTTCCATGGAACTGAATGTAAATCAAAAGCAAGTTTTTTCTTCCATATCTCTTGCGCCTCTTCAACCCGCTGGTCCATGTCGAGGGCACGAATCAGCTGGCCATAGGTTCCGTTGGTGGTTCCTTGTCCCTTGCTTAGAATCCATTTGATAACATGGATAACTCTATGCCATTGCTGCTCCTTCTCCAGAGCGAGTATCACATTCTTCAGCGACCCGATTGGGAAGTCTCGTTCCCATGCAACCCAAGCATCCAGGCAACTGTACACAGCTTCTTTACTGTCTTGGACATCCATGAGTGTGGCCACAAGAAAACTGATTTTATCCTTTCTTGGAACATTTTCTCCTATTTTGCAACCGGGCACAATCTCAGCGCCTTTAATCTGATTCTGTGATATTGGATGGTTAGCATTCCTACTTTTCACAAATTCCATTGATTCTTCACTCTTTTGTCTAGAGACAGAGGAATACAACATAGCATTGTGACCATAAGATAGAGGCTGAGCTCTTTCTATTTTGATTCGGCTCAACTGCCTCACCAGTCTTGTTACAGAGGCTGTTCTTGACATTGAATGCTCGCTTCTCACTAGCTGCAGACAACTAAATCGAAAGCTGTTTACAGTGAGAACTGAAAAGGCATCAGACTTAAACACATAGAAACAACCTTAACAAAGGGATCTAATATCATTCCAACTATCAATAATTAGTTTAATCCAATTCCAAAACCTAAAGAGCACAAGTTTAAGCATGTAAGGAGAGGGATACTCCATTAATCCATTATGAAGTAGCTCATGCCACTATCTCCACATTTTAACACGCCCCTATGCCAAAACCCTTACAAAATCGGCAAGATACCCTATCGCCCCGCCAATGTTTGACAATTAACAATATCCAATCTCAAATT
Source organism: Plectranthus barbatus (assembly GCA_026898455.1). Classification (NCBI taxonomy): domain Eukaryota; kingdom Viridiplantae; phylum Streptophyta; class Magnoliopsida; order Lamiales; family Lamiaceae; genus Plectranthus; species Plectranthus barbatus. The sequence continues at coordinate 155,101 of JAPKLW010001638.1, read as the reverse complement.
AGACTCAAGGAGAGTGGTCTAACCTAGATATTCAATAAATTAAACCCATGTTTTGTGGAAAAATAATTAGAAATATGAATTGATGCAGCTAAAGCTTTTGGGGCTTTGCAATTTTGGACAGCCGAATCAACTAGGCATTTTATCGAACACCATCTGCTCATGAATCAACTAGCCTGATTTACAAACACCAGCTTAAATCTGAAATTAGCTAATAGATTAATCCATGAAAAATCATTTTTCGTTAGCAACAGTGTCACAAGCGACGAAAGAAAGGGCAGAGATAAGAAGGAGACGATTTTTCCCTCGTAAGCTTTACTGAGAACAACAAACTGGAAATAGAATTTGAAATTAACCAAGGGTTAAGAAGAGGAGTTACCTGGACGAACGGTCGCCGGCGACCAAGCTCTTGAAGCTCCGATGATCGAGAAAAATGTATAGGATACGAAGAGAGGAGAGCGGGAATAGGAGAAAGAAATTTATGGTGAGAATTTTATGACTTTCTTTTTTTTACTTTCATTTTATAAAATCTAATTGTGAAAAATATTTTATTTTCAAAAATAAAGTTTAAAAAATGTCTTGTTTTAAAATAATTGTTATGTCAAAATTCTATTGTGGATCATATCAGTACCTCTGAGCCAGACGTAGTTGGCCAAAGAGTTGAGACGTCAATAAAATGCATCAATGTTCTAAACTTTGAGCGATTTTTGACTGATCCCGAGCCCAAGTGATGGAGCCCAAGTAGTAGCTGTAAGAGATGATTCATTCTATATTCCGAGTGAGCGGATGACTAGAGCTCGAGCAAAGACTAAATACATTTAAGCTGCAAATATTTCCAAGGATTCGATGTTGTTTGAAAAATTACGAAGGCCTAAAAGTTATTAATTTAATTATGTATAATAATTGAGCTTAGTTTAATTTTTTCAGTTATTTTGGGCCAACATGTTTAGGCCTTGTTGAATTAAATTTTGAATTTATTTGTTTTAATTTTCGAAATTAATTACCTTATTAGTTTAGGATTTGAGTTGCCTATATATATAGGCCTTGTATGAAATAATTTGATTCAATTTTTCAGTTTAATAAAATTGTGAGATTTTCTCCTATATTCTGAAAGACTTAAATTCGAAATTCTACTTTATCAACAGGGTTTCAATTTCGACTAATCAATCAGACAGTCATATCCGTTGGTGGTGTCTTCGCGTATATCTATCGTTGTTGGATCAACTCGCTTATTGGGTCGTAGGAGACTCAATCTGGACTACGGTACTTGAAGGTTTTCGAATTCAAAGGTATTGGATCCTTTCTTCGTTCAATTTAAGTTTACTTCCACGTCGTGTCTGAGTCGAATCGTTAGAGTTCCTGGGCTGCGATCTAAACTTTCCGGAGAGTATCGTATCACCAAGACGACCGATATCCTTGAGCCGCAGTACCACGAGTTAAACTTTGGTATGTCAGTACTGGTGGTCCGATGCCCTAGTTAATTAATTGTGGAGTGGATCAACCGTGAGTTGACACTGAGAGATTATAAGGATGGGCTAAAGTCGATCGGATCTCAATGTTGTGTGTTCCGATATCAATGCACTTTGATGACAATGAGTTGAGTGGATTATGTCATTCTCAACTGTATATCGTGTATTGGAGGTAGGCCTTCTTCTAAGCCACACAATTAAAATAGATATTGACCACACATGAAATGTTTAACTCTGCACAATATATGAAAAATGTTTTCATAAATGCGAGTGGATTTTAAAAGCAAAACGATTTAATGGCATAACAATTTATATTTGTAATATTTTCGGGGATGTGTTCACTAGGTACACGGTGTACTCAGCCGTGCATGTTATTTCTAAAACATGTAGGTTAAAGCTTGGAGCGGTGAAGTTGGTAGTAGGAATGTGCGAGCAGTCCAAATAAGAGCTTGTTCCTAAGATATATATTTCCATATAAATATTTCTACTGCGCCAGTTTCGCTGCAATGAACCTCTGAAACTAAACTTCCCCATGTTTTGTATAAACTTATACCCTGTTGTTTTGAACTCAAACTAGATGATGATATGTTGTACGAATTCGAACCCTATTACTATCTCTACAAATATCATCTTTTGCTTGTTCTTATTGTTGAGAGTTAACCCGTCGCGCACTCATAAACAGGAAAAGCTAAATGAGAGCATGACAAATCCAGTTTGAGATTTTTCATACCGACATACCAAATCACTTTCTCCAACCAACTAAATTGTCCAAAATAATTTGATTTCGACGTTATTTATGATAATATTTAGTTGCATTACTGAATTATTTAGTTTTTTTATTATGATGCAAGTATCTCTATATATAACAATACATTATAATTTAAATATTTAATTGGATTGATTCCATTATAATAGATTATAGTGATAACCAAATGAAGAAGTCTCAATTTTTTTTATCTAATTTTCAATTTTTTGGATCATCTCCCATATTTGGATAGTATTGTTGCAAGCCCATCAAATAAAATCAGAACGCCACTATATAATTCAAGTGTAAACTAATGTGAACATGTCAATTTTGTTGTAACACTTTTTTAGCAAAATCTTGGAAGCTGCCGATTAATATGTGCATATACCTTTTTTTTTATGTTGAGATGTGGGTTGGAATTGGTCATGTCCACATTTGGGCCCACACTTACCCACTTCAATGTTTATATATCATCAAATATAATCCGGCAATCATAAAATTAGGTACCTTTTTATAATCATGAACCCACTAATCAAGATAATTTTATTCGAATCTCTGATTTATTGTTATAATATAGGTTTGTTTTTACTTTCCATAAATAGAATTGTAATCTCTAACTGCTACTGAAATGATGAAGTCGAAAACCACTTAATCTATTGATATACTAAAATAAAACAATTGCATATATTTACACCTTGTTACTTTCCATCTAAAAATATTACATCAACACTATTTTTATGTTTATTTTATTTTTCATTATAATATATATATAACAAAAACTAATTAAAAACTAACAAATTGTATTTATCACATTTTAAAAAAAATATTACATTTTACTAATTTTTTTATGTTTATTGTGTTTTAAAGAATACGAGTATAATTTATTTTATAGAATAATTTTGTAAATCAAGTTCTTATTTTAGCAAGTTTTGTGTTTGAAGTAGTTTATTTTATTTTTATTAAATTTATATATATATGGTTGAATGTATAATATAGAAAAAAGTTTATAATATAATATACTCCATCGGTCACATTTTGTTAGTTCTTACTTGTCTTTTAGTCTGTCTCACTTTTTAAAATGACAATTTTTTTCACACATAAATAAATTATTAATTCACTATACTCACAAACATTAATTAGTATATCAATTTCGTTTGGAACTATGAAATCGGGACGAATGGAGTACTAAAATAGGATTATGTTAACTTTATCTTAGTATTAATGATAATATATGATGTAATATTACAACAAACTAATAGATCGTTACATTAAACATGTTAGTAAATTGTAATTCACTACTTGAGTTGAGTGAAATTCTGACACTATATTTTATATTTTAATATTATATAGGATCTTTAATAGCATTTCGACTCATGGGCGAATGTAGAACTCGAGTATTGTGGGGGTTCGATCAGAATTTGTTGAGGTTGGTACAATATAATTTTATTTTATTTTTAAAAATACATGTATATAACAAAAAATCTCGAAACGCCGTGAGGATGGCCGATCCGGTGAGCCTACACATAATACCGTCCCTGTTTCGACTTATATATTGGAAATTGAAATATCACAATAAAAGCAAGTAATATTTTGTACATTGAGTGACTCGGATGTACGATAGCAACTTTCAATTGTGGTTTTGTTATTATATTTACATGTAAATGTATATCTGAATAAAGCACGATTTCATACTTTTTTGTTTGGAAAAGTGCAACTGCCTCTTTATTTCGAGCAAACAAACAAACTGCAGAAAACGCGTTTTCACATTTGCATTTCACATTAGGATCTGAGGCTGCTTTTAATACTACTATTTCAATCACACTTAATTTTTCAATTTTAAAAGTTCCTTTCAACTACCTGATGGAGGTTATCATTTAAAAATTACTCCCTATTATTTTAGGGGGTTTGAATTGTATGACCCAATTTATATATTAAGTACTTCATCCGCCCTGTCAGATTAGTTCATTTTATTATTTTTTATGTCCCACTACCAGATTAGTTATCTTTCATAAAATGGAAAAAAATATTTTCACATCAATAAAATATTAATTTCACTACAATCACAAATATTGATTTCTGTGCCGAGACTAAAATGGACTAATCTAATGGGACGAAGGGAGTATTAAACTTTTTTTAAGTAATTTACAATTGCACACCTAAATAACTTTGGAAAATGAAATTATTAAAAGAAATATTATGAAAAAAGAGATGTTAATAAAGCTTTAAATAAGAGTAATATTGGAAGTTTGTTTAAATATTGTTTTAATAAATGATTTTTGACAAATGTGCATGATCAAACTAGACAATATAATTGCGACGAAGGGGGTATGATTCGAGAGCTTAAAATTTTGTTATTTGCGAGTATTTCAATTATATGACCCAATTTCTATATTAAGTATAATTTTTTTTCAAGTATTTAAAAGAGCATCCCTAAATAATTTTAGAAAATAAAAATATTAAAAGAAATATTATGAAAAAAAGATGTGAATTAATACTTTATATAAGAGTAATGTTGTAAGTTTGTTTAAATATATTGTTTTAATAAATATTTTTTTGACAAACATGCAAGATCAAACAAGACGATATAATTGCGACAAAGGAAGTATGATTCGAGAGCTTGAAATTCGTTATTCAAAATGCGAGTAGTATCACAATCTATATACTATATGAAAAGAGAATAGTTATCCAATAACTGTTCCCGCCAAAACATAATTTTATTTATTTATTTTTATTTTATTATAACATAAATATACAATATACTATAATAAAAATATAACAAAATTATATTTATCACTTTTTTAAAAAATATTACATCTCAATAATTTATTATATTTACTATTTTTTTTTAAATAATATTCCACATAATATCTTTTATGGATTAATATTTAAATCAAATATAAAATAATTTATATTATATTAAGTTTAATAATGAATATATAAAAGATTTGCTAACAAAAATTAAGATATATATACAACTCTGTTAATTAAATTTTATAATTATAAAATAAGAAATGATATATTTGATTCGCGTATCGCGTGGGTGCAAATCTAATTTTAATAATAAATACGAATTTCTTTAACGAGATTATACTTTGCGTGGGTGCGTGCAACACTATCCACGTACTTATACATAAAAATTCCTTCATGCATCATTTGGTGAATTTATTTATTTATTTATTTTAGATAAAAAGCATGCCATTCAATAATCAAACATCATCCGGAGATGCGAGAATATGCCGAAGCGCTACATTAGTAGGGGCACAAAGAGGGATCGCCCGTCTATGAGTGCGGACAAGATTCGCAATCCTATGCGCCAAAATATTACGGCTCCTGGAAACCCACAAAAAATAAATCTCATCAAAAGATTCGACAATACGCAGTATGTCGAGGATAATGGTGCCCACGAAAATTCTTGCGACATCCTTATTTTTCAGCTTGAGAATCATGCCCTGGTTGTCCAAAATGACACAAGCTCTTGAACATCTTCAATAAAAATGAACGATAAATAATTTAAATTTTCAAATATGGAATTATGGTCATACATGTTCCAAAATACTCATATATAGTCTAATTTAGGGCACGTCACTCAATGGCAATTATTATGTATATATATATATAAAAAAATATTTGAAGTAGTTATAGAAGTCAAAAATGTCAGTGAGCCATGTTTGAAAAAAATAAATATTTGGGTTGCAAATTAAAAACTACAGATAGGTACAAGACCAGACTAAGAAAATGACTCCAAAATTGAAATTGCGGTTTGCTAGCAAAATTCCAACAGGGTCAATTTCATGTAAAGTCAAGACTACATTATTCCTTCTTATTTTTGTGGCTGTTTGTGAACCACCTAATTTAATTAACAGATATTTTACTACAATTTTGCATTATATAATATTGCCCATATAAGTTTTTATAAAAAATATATATCAGTAAATGGAATAGTTTACCCTTACAAGATATATTTCGTTTTTGTAGACTAAATAAAGTGAAAAAAAAAAAAAAGAATTTTATGCTTAAAAAATTTATTTCTATTTTTAATGATGTATGTATGGGGGCAACTTTAACGCTAAAAAGTTTGATGATGATGAGGGAGAGATTCTCTGGGGCCCACACGGAGAAAATGGATAACCCGGCTCCGACACCTCACGGTTAAACCTGTCAGCCCACATGATCCATTGGGCCCACTTTTTGAAATGTGGGATTACTTTTGAAAATGACGGATATTATTATTATTTTAAATTAAGATAATTTGTTAATTTATTTTTTTATGAATCTATAAATTGGGAGTTTAAAGTAAAAATAATGGTGCTTCATGCATTTAATATCTTGAGGTTTGCTTTTGACATTTAAGCGAAAAACTTGTATGCATTGAAAATGAAGTGGTTAAGTAGTTTTGACTTCATTTAAAAAGGTTTGCTGCATAATGCACAAATTATTAATGAGCATTTAATTTCCACAAGGTATTTGATGAAATATATTTATTGGGCATCCAACTAATTTTTTAATTCACATTGCCTGAATTATTCTATTTTTTTCATTCAAGAAATAAAAATGGTGTTAGCTAAAATAGATAGAGTCGTGATTGGTGAGATAGCATGAGAGGCACGAGTTTAGAAGTTAGAAAAAAAGCGGGTCAGTCAAAAATAATAAGTAACCATAGTTTATACACGTACACGTTGATGCCACCTGGTCGAATCTACGCGCTTCCTTCTTGGCCGTCCCTATTTATTCACCACCCCCCTTCACACTCATCTTCACCCACCACCCTCCTTCATTCTCTCTCAGCTTCTTTTTATACTCTTCGGCTCATGCTTTGCCATATCTAACTCATTACTCCATATCTTCATCGGTTAGGGGAAAAAGGTTTTTGGATTGATTTTGAATCGGATTGTTGGAGATTGGTTGATTTTGAGGCTTAATCTGAGTGAATAATGGCGTCTTACGATCAATTGCTAGCGGAGCAGCCGTGGTCGTTCCGCCCGGCGTTCACCGACGCTTGGAATGGTTCCGATCTATACACAATGGAAAACGAAACGCTATCGAAGGCGCTGCAGAGCACAATCGCAGGCGGCGGCGGCGGCGACGTATTCTCCGCCGAAATGCTGCCGTACGCTCTGTATTCGAAGGCGGATGCGAGCACGACGCCGACCGTCTCCGGCGTCTCCTCGGAGAACGAGGTTCTCGTCTCGAAGCAGCGGCGGAGCGCTCCTCCTCCGAGCGGCAGGATCGCGAAGCGGAAGCCGCGGCCGTCGAAGCGCGCGGCGACGACGACGTTCATCGCCACGGATCCCGAGAACTTCATGCAGATGGTGCAGCAAGTGACCGGCGTGAGGATCGACGGCAGCGCGAGCTCGCGGCTTGGCTCCGATACGGCGCAGAGGCCGGAGCCGAGGAGATCGGCCGACGGAATGCCGACTTTCGATACATCGGCGTTTCTGCTCGACAGCTCGGCTTCTTCTCTGTTGTCTCAGCCGTCCGCCGCGCCGGAGCATTACTTCGACTCCTTTTGCAGCTTCCCCACTCTAGAGTCGTGGAGTGTGTAGCTTCGGACTCTGACTAATTACAACTTTGATTGTATTTTTCCGTACTCTTTTTGGTACGAAATGCAGGGGAAGGGAGGGGTAAAAGGGGGTATTTGTTCATATCTTGGGAGCGTAGCCGCGTAGGATATGCCGTTGATTTTCCATCATTATGGTGATTAATTAGGTCCTTAATTAATCTACGGCCTGTTTTTAGTATTTCTTTGCCTTTCTTTAATAGGGTAATGATCTACTATATACTAATTTTATTTTTTGTTCAATTTTCATTTAATCATTTCTATGAAATATCGCTAAAAATATTGCATTTTATTTTGCAAAAGAATGTACGTCACTAGTTACGCACGTATTTATTAACAAATTGAATCAAACACCCAAAATTATTAGGGAATTACATGACTCTAATCTTGATCTCATAATATTCTTTGGATTCCACGTGTGATTTATATTTTTTATTAACTGCTCCATTTATAGATCTTCTCAGATTCAAATCAAGTCCTCTCTCGAATTTTGAAATCCCAATTGATGTATAAAATAATTAAAAACTATTTAAGAATTACAAGATACTGCTTCAAATGTTTGCTGAAGTCAAAAGAATGATCAGAAGCTGCAATAATAAATATTCTACCATGTTAGGTGACAGCATTTTGGTTGACTTCGGTCTCTATCTATCTGTTTTCTATAAATATTAATTAAGGCAAAAATTTGCGTTAAGCAGGCCTAAACGGTTTAGGTGGATTTTATCCTACCCAAATGGGTTGACCTATCCCAAATAGGGTTTATTAATCTCAATTATGGTATATTATATGGGTTTGAGTTTGGGTTAATGGATAAAACCCGCCTAAATCGTTTAAGTCTGCCTAACCCAAGACCTTCCCATTAATTAATTTAGAAATTGTAAAATTAATAACTTTGAAGTTGACGAAAATCCGTGAATGTCTGGATAGATACGTTATGTGTCCACAATATTATTTTGGGTTAATATAAATTGACCCACACATTTTATATGCATTAGATTATTAAATGATTTTTAGGCATCTTTTCTAGAAACTTGAGAATATATTTTATGGTATGGTAGGGCTAAATGAGGGCCTATGAAATCAGTTAACTCCACAATCTTATGTGAGAGAGCTAGAGCACAATCCCAGATTCATAACAAAATCATGATAATAACTAATTACCATACCAAAAAAGTATGTTTATACAGTAGATATTACTATTGTTATGTCCAGAAAATGTACGAGCTTATTTTCGGCATACTAAGAGGAAGGGACTGCATAAATAACGAGACCTCAAAAAGTAGAAGAGGCTCGATCCAGATGTTTGGTGTCGTGAAGTTGAAGGGAGGTAGTTTTGCCAAAGTATACTTGGATCGGATGGCTTTCATGTTCGAAGTACTCATTTGGCAACTGAAGGACTATTGGGATCGATGGGGCCGAATGAATTGGTGAAGGGTGTTGTGAGCTAAAGCGATATAACTATTTAAGGAGTTGTTTTAGCTAGAAATCTATAAATAACTAGTGTTTATGATTGTAAAAACACATTGAATTTCTCTCAGCAACTTAATAATAAAAGCAGTTAAAGATCCATACATTTAATCCCCGTATTTGCATTATTATACCTTATTGTTCAATTTCATTTTATTCAAGTATTCTTTAGACAAAAACCAATATAAATCTACATCAACAACTACTATAGTCTATATGCATGATACATATAAGTTTACCTAGGATTAATTCCATTCCACATATATATATATATATATATTACCTTTTTTGTACGTCAATCAAGTCAAAACTCTATAATGCACAACTTTAACTCCAAGTCCAACAAATGACTCTCTCAAACCCAACACATGAAAATTGGCGCAAATTCATTCTAAGAAAATGTGAAATATTTGATGTGTGATGAAAAGCCATGGTTGATTAAGATGGAAAAAAATCGAAATTAAGTATGAACAATATCATAACAAAAACTAGCCCAAAAAAATTTTTTTTTTTTTTTTTTTTTTTTCTTTGACAGCAAATTAACAAATCTCGCCAATCATAAGGTGCAAAGTTTTGTTAAGTTTGAATTTCACTCCATTAATTTCAATTCTCTCACGATCAATCAATCATAGTAGAAACTAGAAAGGGTGTACGGTGTACCCGATAGTACTCTGGTGCGGCCGGGGGCAAAATCGACCACACGCAAAAATTGGACAAATCAGCACCGTCCAATCCTGACAGCGGTTTATCCACGGCACCTGTGAAAAGTTGACTCGGAATGGTTGTTAGTGTCTGTGGGGATCCACACCGTTGAATTCCTACGGCCTCCAAAAAACTTGTCGATCAATCCATGGCTTCTTCATCATTGTCGATTTTAATGCCCAATAGTTACGTCCAACCTAACCTTCTCAGTAGTTATGCTGAGGCTCACGACATTTATATTCATCAACAAAAAGTCGAGGCTTGTCGAGTTTGTGAACAGACAAAATACTCTTCTAGTTTTTCGGGCTGTGGATTCGATAAATATTACTCCCCGTCCCATATAAGTAGTCCCATTTACTTTTGCCACATTTATCAATATTTGTGAGTGTTGTGAAATTAATATTTTATTGATGATTGTGAAAAAAAAGTTTACCATTTTGAGAAATGAGACTATTTTACGGACCAAACAAAAACAGGAAATGAGACTACTTCTATGGGACGGAAGGAATATTAAATTAATTGTTCACGTCGAATTTTATAGTTTTTAAATTTAAAAGAATACTCCAGCTAAAAATATAATAAATGAATAAAATATGGAAAGGTCTTAGGTTAGGCACGTTTAAACGGTTTAGGCGGGTTTTATCCATTAACCCAACTCAAATCCATCTAATGTACTTTAATTGGGGATTAATAAACCTTATTTGGGATGAGTGAACCCATTTGAGTATAGATAAAAATCGTATAAACTATTTAGACGTGACTAGGGGTGTCGGAGCCCCTAATCGAAAATTTTCGATGATTTTAATATTATAATAATCCAACAATTCGAAACATAGCCCCCTCCACAGCATGGCACGAAGAAGAAAAATAAGCTAAAGATGAAAAAAAAAATGGTATGAGGGCTAAAGATGAAGATGAATTCAATTTTTTTTATTTATTTTTTTATATAAATTTATATTTTTTTGGTTATGTAAAATGTAATTCAGCCTCCTACTAAAAATTTATAGATTCGCTATAGAGTAGAACATCTTATTTAATACTTCTAGAATTTGGATGCTTTCAATTTACTTTCTTACTTTGAGAATATTAAAGTGTTCAAAATTTCAATACATTGAATGTAAGTATTGGTGAAATGATGTAACTCTTTAGTCCAAGCACCTTTTTGAACAGTCCCAACTCATTGATTTGTGTCTCGACTCACCATGCCGAACCACTTCTTCGGAAATGCACTCGGACGTTTGTGGTACGAGTTATTCGTCTTCGGTGGTTCCTGAGCCCGATTATATCAAGAGCATTTGGGTCTATTCCAGACCTTATTCTTTGATGGATACTTTGGAAGATGATTTTGTAATACTCCCTCCGTCCCGAGTTATTAGTCTCATATTCATTTTTCGTACGTTCCAACTTATTAGTCATATTTCCTAAAATGGAAAAAAATCTCCTCACACCAATAAAATATTAATTCCACTACACTCACAAATATTGGTAACTGTGCCAATAGTAAATGAGACTAATAACTCGGGACGGAGGGAGTAATATTATTTGATGAATTATATTAATATAATCGAAGAAACTAAGGTAATAACAGGTGGATGATGGATGTGGTTGGCAGTGGGGGGAGGTTGTTGACCTGCAACCAATAGCGGTCGGTTTAGTATGCAGTGACGTGGAGATTGACTTTTGTCTTCCTCGTTAATTGTAATAAATATTATTTGCTTTTTTTTCCCTCTCTAATTATTGTTTTGATCATCCATTGCTCGTCATGCTTGCCTCATCATGATCTCACTATTTTCTTCCTTTTGTTTTAATTTTTTAATTATTATTCCCTCCGTCCCGGCTGAATTATCCCGGGTTGACCGGACACAATAACCAATGAGTGTGAGTGTAAAGTAAGTTGAGTGGAATTAATATTTTATAGTTGAGGGTGAAAAAATTGCCTTTTTAAATAATGAGACAATTGAGGTGGGACAGATGAAGTATTTTTTTAACTTATTAGAAAAAAAAAGGCAAAATAAGTTAAAGCTTGGTAGTGTATTATTATTGAGGATTATTTAACTCGCACGATTTTGATCAAGTGAAATAATTGACTAAAATAATATTATATTAATTGCCAAGTTCACGGTTAAAATTAACAATTTAATTTCCAGAATTGACTATAAATATTGTTGATGTCGATTTTGATAGGTTCTTAATTTAAAGAATACTTGAACGAAAAATGGAATAACTAAATAGATAAATGAGTAAAGAAAATTGAGCAACTTATTGATTGCTTGAAGAATGTAGTGCTTCTTTTATTACTTGAATTGCCTTATGAGAATAATAAAGTGTTCAAAACTTCAAATACAATAAATGAGGTCCTATTTATAGAAGTTCAGAACAACGAATGAAATGTGGTGATTAATCAACAGTAACAACTATTCGAATAGTCACGTCACATTGATCAAAGCTTCGAGTTATTCCAACAAACCACTCATTCGAGCGTGTTCTTGAGAGTTGGCCGAACGAGTCATTCGTCTATGATAATCTTTCGGTCCGGAAACATCTTAACCGAATAGCATGCCTTTACATTGTGATATTTCCACTTGCCATCAACGTTTCCGGTCTTTTTCGGTTCGTCTTCTTTGACGAGCTTGGAAATGACTTGTACATTCTTGAGTCATAACAAATATCAAACTCTCGCTTATGATTTTTTTTCTTCTTTAAAATGACTAATGTAATTAATATACTACTTCAAGAAACTGAGATTTTAATATTCTTCCACATTTTGGAGTTGAACAAAGAAACAAACTTAGGAATATCATTCATCGGAATTTACAATTGAAAGCAAAATAGAATCTAATATTAGATAAATAAAACATTTTGAGTAGTTGGGTTCTAGAAAATGTGAATTTTATTTCTTATTGCCCACAAGAAAAAAGAGGATAAATATTGTCTTTTTTTTCTCACCCATTTGAATTATTAGGCATTTGACTCTACCACCAAAGTCCGTCAAAATGTGCAAATGAATTCCACCATCAACTTTATATCAATAGTGGCAATCTATGAATTTAGGAAGCTTAGTTTTATAGAAGGAAAAAAAAATAAGTCTTTGGGCTTATGAAAGTTCTCTAGTCAGGGTTTACTTTTGACCAAGAAAAAACAACCCATACATAATTACACTCTCCATTTCGCGTAATTAGTCTCACCTTATAGTGAAATTAATATTTTATTGATGTGTAAAAATTAATTACCATTTTAGGAAATGAGACCAATCCAACGAGACATACGAAAATGGAAAATGAAACTAATCTGGTGGGACAGAGAAAGTAAATGGTAATCTCATTGTAAACGACACACAATTAATTAGAGTATTTTTGCATGTATCCAACAAATCATGATTCGAGATAGAATAAGGATATTTCCCTGACATGAATCCAGAGGGATCAGGAAGAGGAGTTAGATGAGGCACCATGTTTGAACCTGGCATGCCACAAATGAATGCAGGGGCGGATGCACATAGAGGTTAGGGGCTCCAACCCCCTAGCTGGAGATCGTTATCCGACATTTTTTAGAAGAAAAAAAAATGATACAAAGGGGTTGAAGTTAAGTGGTGGCAAAAAAAAAAAAAAAAAAATTTCAACCCCCTCACACAATTTTTTTTGGATCCGCCACTGAATCAATGGTCTGTACAAAAGGATGGCGTCTCCAACTACAGCATGGTGATTAGATCAAGGGTTTTGGATGGTTAAGGGACTTTACAGTTGAAAATGTTAGTGTCCAAACCTTGACACAACATTTTTTATCCTTCTCTGAGGGAGAGTCCCTTCTTCATGGATGCTTATGCTCCATGAGGCACCGCTCATTGGATTAGTGTTTCGTGCAGCCTGGTTCTGCGCAGAATGCCTCCTTTTTTCAAAAGGCCTCTGCAGCGTAACAGGCTTATTATGAGGAAAATATCCATCACGTAAGCTAAAGAACCCCGAAACCTCAAGGAAAAGCTAGGGTGACTGAGGGAGGCACACTTGATGGAGCTTCTCAGGCAGTTCCATTCAAGTTAACATTTGATGCTTCTGCATTTTGAAGTTCTTGTATTTGAGATCCAATGCTTCATGCCCATCAACACATCATAGTAACACGAGTTACTCACAACAATGCTGCAGTGAGAAAATCCTAAACATTCTACACATAATCCAACCAACCATTGAAAACGTTGAGTCAAACAATCATCTATCTCTTGAATCTTAAAATCCATTTACGAAGATCAAACAAATTGATTTCTGCCAACAATCATCAACCAAAGCATAACAAATGATTTCATCATATGAAAAGCAGCATAACGCAACTGACATGGAATCTCAAAGGAAAAAAGGAAAACGTGTAATCCAAGAGTATAACAGCACTGAATCAGAAACGCTGACCTCGAGAGAATGGCACTGCATATGCTATCTTGCACCACATTTTTCACACACATTCAGCTTGAATACTTCACAACAGAAATACACCGCCATTTTTATACGAATACAGTATTAGATGAAGAGTAGATAGAGAATGATATGGAGGGAGAGTGCGGTATTATTTGAGTTTTTTGCATTTTGAACCCTGAAAATATGGAAATTGTATTTTGGACCCTCAAACACAGACCACCCTGGCGGGAACGGAACCAAAAATCACCATAAACCCTACTCCCTCTCTTTCAGACTCAGAGAACTCTACACTTGCGGAGAAATGCCATCGTTTCCTCAGCCAGGCTCGGTTACCATTTGCGAAATCAACAGAGAACTCGGTAGGAATTTATTGATGGAGTTCCCCTTTTACCTCATTTTTTGTAGCTTAGTTCATATTCAAAGACTTGCGGTTCCTGACTCTCAATTGGTTTCTAAAATTTGCTTAATTCCCACGCAGTTACGGCTGAGCACCTCGGCGATGATCAGGCGAAGGAGACCTACGCTAAAATCCTTGTACTCCACTTTAATCAATATATTTTGTTTTTGCTGTAGGGTTGCTTGTTTTGCCAGAAAATTTGGTATTTACAATCCATTGATTGTTGCATTTGCAGGGGACTGTGTTTAGCCCAATTCCTTTTGAATCGGACGGGCTGTTGTCAGGCACGGGGGCTGAGCAGGATTTGGTTGAACGCAGGAAGGGTATTCCAGGCATTTTAGCTGCTGGGCTTGAGGCTCTATTCAGTGGCTCCCTCAGGCCCCTTTTGCAGCCGGCTGATGTAATTATCTTTCCTGGCTTGCTTGTATTGTGCCTAATCTTAGTATATGCTTTTTATGATGGTTACCATATATCCTGAGTAAGACCTTATAAAATCCTAGTTTTGTATGGAAATTATTTGCTTTTGGCTGGGTGCAATTGCTTCTAGTGTTGGTTAAGTAAAAGGATTTGGAATTGCGAAACCAATGCATGGAAAGAAATTGATTGCATTTAGAAATTTGATATGAAATGCAGTAAAGTGAAGTGGAGCAAAGAGTTGTAGTGTAGTATAGTGGAGAAAACATATGGGTTTATGTGACATTGCATCCTAAA
>JAPKLW010001638.1:95431-139643 GCA_026898455.1 Plectranthus barbatus | reverse complement strand
CAGGAGACCGAAAGTGAAGATTAGTTGCATATGTTTTATAAACTGCAACTAGTATTAACATTTTTTTTACTATCTTTATTTATTTTCAGGTAAAGCTCTTAAATGATATTGATCTTCACAGTGTTAGCTGGCATAACCACAAACAGATTTTAGCTTTTGTATCTGCACTGGATCAGGTGACAATTTGTGACTTCAATGAATCTGGTAATTACCATGAATATACTTGATGCTGCTTTTTGGTTACCCCTCTACTGCTTCAAGATTTGTCCAAGAGGTTTTCTTTGTAATATTGGACCAATCATAAATGATTTATTTTCTCTTTATTTGTCATCAATCAGATGGAAAGACTCTCTGTATATTGTCCCATGAGTCCCAAAAAGATGTGAAGATTCTTGAATGGAGACCGAACGGAGGCAAAACCCTTTCCGTTGCATGCAAGTGAGTCCCAAAGAAATAATATGTTCAATGTATATTTGTTTATTTATTGAACTCTGTTGTTTTCTTGCTATAACATGTTAACTTGGGGATGCTATTGATTATAGGGGTGGCATTTGCATCTGGGCTGCTTCTTATCCTGGTAATGTCCCAGCCGTTAGATCTGGGGTAACTTCGAACCTGATTTCAAGAGGCACTGCAACTCGATGGACTTTGGTGGATTTCCTCCGGAGTTCTGATTTTGAACAAATTAGTGCACTTTCATGGAGTCCTGATGGAAGATATCCTCGTGAACTATATATATATATATATATTCTGTTTCACTTAATGAAACCTGTAATTCTTATTTTTATAGCTTCGTATACTCAGCAGTCTATTTCTTGGTTCAATTTTAGTTAAATATTGCTCACTTACTCTGACTCTTTTCGCCATCACTGACTTTAAATTGGACTAGTTGTGAACTTTTGTATTCCAGCTATCTTCTTGTCCTGTTTGATGTATATTAGTATTGTATTGTAACTCACTTCAAAAACTATTTTTTCCCTATCCATGATGAGGTTATTTCTAGACTCTATATGAACCTAAGTGAGATCAATTCTTTTTTCTGAACACATTGTCCCTTGACATCTCCTTGACTTGTTTTACATATTTAGCATCAGCTTCATATGAGAGTTCATCTTTCACTATCTGGGATGTTTCACAAGGTATAATATCGTAAAACACTCTTCTACATTCCAAACTAGTTGACACTTGACAGCATGGTAAAGTCATAAATATGGACTGTTGTTATCTCTTCTTTTTCCATGACCTTCTCTTGTTAATATCTGACCTCCTACTTATAATTACAGGGCTGGGCACTCCTATTCGAAGGGGCCTTGGAGGCATATCACTGTTAAAGTGGTCTCCCTCAGGAGATTATTTTTTCTCTGCAAAATTGTACTGTAAATGACCATATTCAGATTTGATTTGCATTCTTACGTTTGAGGATGCACATTATGCTATCATAAGGATCCATTCAAAGTGACCACTTTTTTAATGCAGTGATGGGACATTTTATCTCTGGGAGACAAACACATGGACATCAGAACCATGGTCATCACAGAATGGGTTTGTCACGGTTCGTGGATAATCTGTTATCTAAATAAGATATATATAGAGATATATATATATATATATATATATATATATCAGTTTTTGAGCCATTTTTAATAGTCATTTATTAATCATAAAGGCTGGTTTGTCTTGCACAACTTTTCATCTGTTTTCTTCCCCCTTTTAACATCTTTATTGTAAAGTATTTCACTGTGGTGGCATATGAACTTGCTTTATGTATAACTTTATGAGAAAAATTTTGATCTCTCTTTTGTGTTGTGAGAAGATATGCTTATAGTAAAATGAGATTTCTTATGCAATATTGTATTTTAACTTATGAGATTTGATTAGTAATTTTCTTCTTTTGAACTATTAATGCGCATGAAATATGAAGAAACTAATTGCGAAAAATAGTAACTTGCCTTGGACACGTTTTTACATAGATGCTTTTGTGATGTAATGGATTTGTGCACTTACATATGTTTTCATATGCTTTGTTGTGGTCTCAGATACAAGTACTCTTATTGCCAAAAAATTATGTTTGGCTATTGTCTGATTCTTCATTTAAATATTGATGATAGGGAGCAACATGGGATCCAGATGGGAGTATGATACTTCTTTCCTTTTCGGAATCTTCATCCTTAGGTTCTATTCACTTTACTTCCAAACCTCCATCACTAGGTATAAATATATCCAGCTTTTGCAATATTTCATTAATGTCTATCCTATGATTGTGATTGGTTGATATTGTTGGGTGTGTGGCTTATCAATTAAACTCTAAGCACATGAAAACGTGTTTTCTGTTCTCTAGTATATGTTTCTTGCCAAAAAGGATCAACTATAGAGCAAACTGTGCATTAAATTTATTGCATCATTTTCACCGTTAGATTGATGTTGAAAGAGATTCCAGAATGCTCTATATATATATATTTTTCTTCTGTAAATTATAATTATGGTGAGGATTTTTTGGAAGACATACCAATTTACTTGTTTCTTGGTTATATTGTATCTTTTCAAGAAATGAAGGCATTTTTCAAACAAGTCAAAAGTTTCTCTGGATGTTGCTATTCAAGTTCAACTTTTTAAGATGACATTTTTATTGTATTTGATTGAATACATGTTCTTTTTTTGGTGAAATGGTATGCTTTGAACATACATTCTGTTTTTTCAAACTGTCTTTTAACTCTTTCAAATCTTTGTCAGATGCACACCTTATACCAGTTGAATTGCCAGAGATAAAGTTGTTGACTGACAGGTAGTGAAATCCTATGATGTAGCTAAAAATACACTTGCCACATTCTCTGGCTATCATGCAGTTTATATTAGCTTTTGGCATGCATCATTGTCATTCCAATGCTAAATTATTGCTTCAAATCATTTAGCTTTAAACCAAAAAAAATCATTTAGCTTTATTAGGACGAGTAAGCTTGAAGGTTGTTGCAATAGAATTAGAACTTCTTTTGTGCAATAGAATTATAACTTCTTTTGTTGGAGGAATTGCAAATTATTTATGGCATTGTTGTTTTTTACAAGTTTTACGCCAAAAAAACTTTGAATTTTGCAACTTTGGAGAATTTTCCTGTTTCATGGCTTCGTTCTTTTTTTATTGTCATTCCCAGTATGATTTTGGTAGTTCTTTGCATGTTAACAAATGATTCATCTTGCATTTGAACGAAAGATTCATCTGTGATTCTGCATTTTTCATTTTGGTCAACCCAAATTTCTTATTTGAATGGGATTCATAATTACCATTTAGGAGATTCACACCATTGCGAGCACTTCCCCTTCCTTCCATATGAATACTTATTTATTTTTTGGTGCAACTTATTTTAACTATTCTTCATTCCCTACTTATGTACCAGAAATCTCTTGACTAACTAGGTTACTTATTTTTACCATGATATTGCAGCCGGGTTATCGAGAAGATAGCATGGGATGCTTCAGGAGAGAGATTGGCAGTGTCATATAGAGATGGTGATGAGTTGTACAAAGGTCTCATAGCCGTATTTGATGTTAAAAGAGCTCCCTTAATTTCTACATCATTGGTGTAAGTAAATCTATAGATTTGATGAGAGGCTGCTGCCATTTTCTGTTTCCGACTTGCTGAGTGTTTGTTTTTTCTACCTACTCACTTTCTTATTTTGTACTTTGGCCAATCCAGTGGATTCATTCGAGGCCCTGGTGACAATCCAAAGCCAATAGCATTTTCATTCCACGACAAGTTCAAACAAGGGCCATTGCTTTCGGTGGTATGTCATTTGCTTTATAGTTTTTCACCTCATCTTTTTTCTGCATCAACATATTAAGCTCATTGTGTTGGTTGCATCGTTAAAGTTGGTTGGATGTATTATATTGATATTTATACATGTAATAGCTGTCCATGAGAACGAATCTGCATGAAATGTTCTTGATTGTATGTTAAAGCTGGTTTGATTTTTGAACCAGTGGGTTTATAGCTGAATCACCTTCATTTCTTATTGTGCAGTGCTGGAGCAGTGGATTTTGCTGCACCTACCCTCTTATATTCCGTTCAAATATTCTACCATAATTGAGGTGCGACTCCATCCCTCTATAAATGCTCGTAACAGCGTATATAATTAGGATAATAGATCACCTGTTATTGCAGGAGGAGGTCCTAATTCACAGTACACTCCCAACTTTTGTTCCATACTGTAGAGATGAACCAGAGAAGTCTCTGTAATTAACAGAACTGTGTGGAGTGCTCAAGCTAATATACGAGCAGTTGTATCGGCTATTCAAATTCTGACGATTTCTTTATCCGATTCTTCCTAAACTAAATCCAAAGCTTGGTTTCCAATTCAGGTTGTGCAGAGACTCTTTCTCTTGAGCATTTGTTGAAAATCTGCATGTGGTGATGTTATGAGTTCTTCACCTAGGAACTGAAATGTTGAAAGCATTTTTCCCCCAATTTATCTCTGACTTAATCGAAAACACATTTGTGTGGATAATACTTAAGTCTTGCTCTGAACTGATGTTATCAACTAGGT
Organism: Plectranthus barbatus; assembly: GCA_026898455.1. NCBI lineage: Eukaryota > Viridiplantae > Streptophyta > Magnoliopsida > Lamiales > Lamiaceae > Plectranthus > Plectranthus barbatus. The sequence continues at coordinate 135,108 of JAPKLW010001638.1, read as the reverse complement.
TTTGAATCTGAATCTTGTAAAAACTCTTGTGGAATCTGTTTCTCCTTCAAAGTTGAATATTACATGATTTTGTTTTGCTTTACTTTTTTAGGAGAATTGTCGATTCAGGACTCAAAACATAGTTTAATTATCGATTCAGGACCTGAAAGATGATTTGTTAATTCAGGACCCGAAAGATCAAATAATTTTCAATCCAGGACCTGATATTGGGGTCTTAGATTGAGAATTGTATGATCTTTCGGGTCTTGAATTGAGAATTTTGTGATTTTACAGGTCCTGAATTAAGAATTAATATTTTTAAGTTCTAAATTGCTAATTAAACTATCTTTCGGGTTCTGAATCGATAAAATCTTCTTTTTTATTTAGATACAAATGAGAATTTCGGTATTACACGTGCTAGACAGGTAATTTTATTAATGCTTGAATCTATAGAGATGCATAAACACCATTAGATCCAGCAACCTGAATAACATTTGATTTTGATTTTCTCTGCAAATCAATTGAAGCTAAAGAATATGGAGGTATAACAACATTCATTTTGCTGCTGGCGTTTTTAATTGCTTTCACAACTGGGGCTACCTGCAAAAAATTATAAACACATTTTCAATATTAATCTCAACAGTATTATGTGATGAACTTGCAAAAACCTTACCTTCTTTGGATCGTTGAAAGAGTTTTCATCCTTCACATTATTGGATGTCAGTGTAGTCAATTTACACCCTGCTGTCTCTATAGACTTCTTGTCCAGTCCCTCAACAGAAACCTTCAGGTTTACTCTGTCGCCTCCGAAGTTCACAACCTAAACGAAGATCACAACACGCGATAAAACATCATATCATCACTAAACACGTCCACATTCACCCAATGTTATAGAATATGCTAGGCGCTAATCACGCGGCAATGTAGGGCCTAGCGCCTAGATGGTCTATGTGGGGCCTAGACGGTTTCTAATCGGCACTTATACAGTCAACATGTTCTTTTTTAAATTATTATAAATATAAAATATTAGAACTAAAAAAACATTATAGTAAAATTATTTTGAAAGTTTAAATATCCTAAAAAAACTAAAAGATAATATCAAGATAGAATGACATATATTTCCACATTACAAAGTTTAAATTATAAAGAAAAGTAGAAATATTAAAATAAAATTACAAAATTTCAAACAATCCTCATATTAAATTTACAAAGGCATACTAGAAGAAGAGAAAAAAAAAGGGCATATAGTGAAAAAAATCCTATCTATTAATATATTTATCATTTTCTTGATTTTTTAAAATTTATTTATATTTTAAGATCTTTTTATTAATATTTTTAAAATTCTCGTCCAACCCACCTAACTCATACAGACGGTCCGCAGTCTGCACAGCCCGTCTAATCGCGGCACCTAGCCGTCTAGGCACCATATAGTTTTAAAACCGTATAGAGCAACCATATAGGTGCTTTTTGGGACGGCTGGGAGCCACTAGCGCCTAGGCGGCCACCTAGCCCGTATTATACAACATAGCATTCAGCATGCTCACCTTTATTCTGATGTAGCTCTTCTTGCTCTCTGGGCTCGTCCAAGAAATGGCAGACGCGGTGAGGGAAGAAGAAGCCGATTGCAGCGTGGAATCGAGGAAGGTGGCGCCGTTTGAGTCCTTGAAGAACTGCTGCATCCAGTAGCTGGGCGTGCCGTAGACCTTTGAAGAGTCGAAAACTATTGCATCTGGATTGAACCTGTGATGGAAATGAATGGTTTGTTGATGCAGACAGAGATAAATGTTAAGCAAAAAACCATACCTCTGATCATTGGCATTCACAAACAATGGTGCGTTGCTAGCCATTTCAACAGCATCGCTGCAAAACAGATGGAGACACTTCTGCATCAATAGAGATCAGATGAAGAAGAGGAACTCAAACTACACACATTGATTGAACTTGCAGTACGAAAGGTAGGGCTGACAATTTCTGACACATACACGATCATAATGAACACGAACACGATACAAATCTGTTAAGATCAAACACGAACACGACACGAACCCTTAAGCTCAAATACAATAACGACACGAAAATGATCCGACACGATAAAAATCAATCGTACTAAAATTGTCAGCTTTACACATAGAACTAAAAATTTTGAAACGACACGAACTTGCACGATAAGAATGGGCATGAACACGACACGAACCTGTTAAGCTCAAATCCGATAAAGACACGAGAATGACCCGACACAATAAAAATCGGTCGTACTAAAATTACTAGCTTAACACTTAGGACTAAAAATTTTGATATGACACGATAACACGACACGAACCCGCACAATAACAATGGATACGAACACTATACGAATCTGTTAAACTCAAACACGAACATGACACGAACCCGTTAAGCTCAAACACCATAATGACCCGACACGTTAACAACACACCACGCATAAATTGCCAGCCCTAACGAAAGGGTACCTATTTTTCTCTAGTCCAATGAGGAAACCGGCTTCAGCTAGAGCTTTCAACAGGTTTCCTCTCCCAGCTTCGTTTCCTGTGACATCGTACTCACTCACAAAAGCCTGCAATATTTTTACAGCAAACCGGTAAGAATCCATTGCAAACAAGGAATTAATCAGCAAAGAGACACACCTTAGGTCCATTTCTTGAGGTGTGATCAAAGTTGTGAGCCATTGAGAACATATTATTTGCATTTGTGTAAACCTTTTCAATGAAAAAAAGACTTCATCATTAGCAAATCAAGATCATTTCCATGCAGTGATTTCAAGTTCTTACATGATAATCATACAGATCTGCTGGATGATCCAACGGTCCAACCGAGCCATCACAGTTTGTGATGATCTTGATATCCGGGTAGGCACCCTTTATTGCATTGTAAAACTTCATGTAATTCCCTGAAATGCTACACAATGTAAGAACATACAACTTGTACGAATGAAACGCGGTCGTTTCATACCGCGATAATTCTTGTTCCAGCAGTCTTGATTCCCAGCAGCAACATACTGCAGATCAAAAGGCTCAGGATGGCCCATGGCTGCTCGGACAGAGCCTAACTTGGTACCCTTGTCTCCCCTAGCAAACTCAATCGCGCCCAGAGTGTCCTGCAACGAAGTTATCTGACGTGAGAATCATGTTCAAGTCTTTCTTAACAAACTTTTTAACGTTTATTGGTTGCGAGGAAGTTACATGCACGAAAGGGGAAATGAGTGAAGTATCAACTTGATCACTTCTACTGATTCCTGCAGAAGCAGAAATCTTGGTTAGTGGCAGCAGTTATAGCAGAATGTGAACTGGAATGAGGTCTGTAATACCAATGTTGAACACCCAAACAGGCGCCGCGCCTAAATCCTCTGCAAGCTGCAGAGTTATAACAATGGAATCACAATAATAAGATGATAACACAACATAACTGAGAGTGAGAGTGAGAGAGAGAGAGAATACTTGGAGGAACTCGAAAAAACCAAGACCATCATCAGTCCAGTATTGCCAAACATCATTGAAACGACCCGGTCTCTCTTCCCATTTCCCTACAGTTTCTCTCCATCGGAATGCATTCATTAGTCGGTCTCCTTCGACGAATGAACCACCTTCCAAAAATGAATAGATTCCCTCATTTCTCTTGAAACCTTAAGCTGAGTTCTAAATGAAGTTGGGAATCTATTACATATATAAACCTGGGAATCTGATAAACCCTGGCCTCAAAGCAGCAAGCATGTCGAAAAGATCTTGTCGGAAGCCATGTCCCTGCAAACAATCTCAGTTACACAAGGAAGAGAAAGAAATGTAGTTACACTAACACACCTTGTGTGTGTCCACAGGCATTGCTGAGACTTGATCTAGCCATATCGTCGACCTTTTCGTTGTTGTCAGTTGCAGTCTTGAATTAGTGTCTGATCCATGTGCTTCTAATATGACCTCCTTCTTCTTCCAGTTTGTAACAACGTCTTCATCCCTGCACGAGCAGCCTCGAGCATATAAGAATACGATACTAACGAGAGGATTCACAAGGGATCAGCAGAAAAAAAAAAAAAAACAGTTGCTCTCAGCCATTCTCACTTCACATCAGATGTGGTTAGTGTCTGCATCTTCGAACCTATGAATGAAACAGACATTTCGATTGGCTGCAAAGCGCGGACATAAAACGTGACTCTATATCTCTTCCCTTTTTCAATATTCTGCAAGGGAAAGTTTCAGAGGAGAGCAGGCATTTTGCTCAGACGAAAGACTGGTGATTGCATTTCGAACTAAGACAAGAAACATGTTTTTCTTACCATTCCCCAGTATCCCGGATTGTAAACTCCAACTCCTCCTGCTGGACAGACATTGCCACCATCAACGTGGCAGAGTACCTCCATTTTGAGAGCAACCTTATTTCTGTCGAAGCAGGATGATCTGTCGGTTGATACTAGAATCGATGTTCCATTTCCGATTATGGTCCAAGGACTGATGTTTGATGGAGTGTTGGGACCTCCAGCTTCAAAGCCTGCATATGTAGATTTGAAGCTCAGTTTCTATCTCTCTCTTAACACACACACACACACAGTTTCTTCATTAGGAGCAAGTAACTAACCTCTGTTGCTGACAAGCTCAGCCCACAACCCTCCAGCCCCAGAATGATTAATCTCCTGCAATTGAAAGAAGTGGATGATAAATGATAATTCATATGTATTAATGTGAAAAAACATGATATTAAAAAATTTGGAAAATAACTATTTCTGTTTAAGCATGAAGCAAAAGGGCTACACAATTTCATGCCATCAAATGCAGAATCTGACCTCAAATGAGATCCCAAACATTCTCTGAGGAATCTTTCTTGCAGGACTCTGTGAGGCATTAAGAAACAAGGATGCTGTCTGAGTCGCAGCAGCGACTCCAGCTTCACCGCGCTGAAGGTAAGAAACACTGAAGATGAAGACAAATGATAGCAGAAGTATGCAAGCAGCACATCTCTTGCTCGAATCCATATCACTAGTTCTGCTAGATTTTTCTGTAAACTCAACAGCATCAAAGTAGAAAAGGTGAAAACAGAAATAACAAGAACAAAATTTTCTGTTGAACTTGATCATCATAGAAGTAGAAAAAGAGAAAACAGAATAACTAACACGAACAAAATGATTTCATCAGCAAAACAGAGAATCTAAGACAACATATTATCATATACAACCACACTGAAATGAAAGTCAAATATTATTACATCAACATCGAAAATGCTACATTAAATCATTGATTTCACTGGATTAACTTCACGTTGGACCCATTTTATAGGAGGATCAAGAATCAAAACCACGCATTACTTTACTCCCACACAATTTATAGACTGTTGACTTTTTCAGTGCCAGAAACATCAAGAACAGGGAAAAATAAAAATAAAAATCAAGAATCTGAACAGAAAAACGCCTAAGAAAAAAATCAATTGTTTTTCTTATAGCATGCGATCAACACCAAATTACCTGATGATTAGCACCCAGAAAAGCAAATCTTGATTTGGGTTCCGTTCATGGAGCAGAAACTTGTGGGGAAGGAATATCTTGCTGTTATAACTGTTTCTCTGATATTTCTCTGTATTCTAGTGGTGGTGTTGTTTTTTTTTTTATTATTGTTAAGAATGTAATAAATGGCAGCTTCATCTAGTTAATCTTTGCTTTAAGCAGCAGAAGATTGGAAATTAATTCCTTCAAAGCTTCTTTCTTGACCCCACTTATCCTTTTCTTTCTCATTGGTGACATCTATATCTAATAAATAAACCTCATAGATTTCTAATAAATTGGAAAACCTTTTTGCTATAATCACAAAGTTTTTGATTGGATTCTCGGAAATCTCCATATTTATAGTTTGAGTATTTTGGGCCATTTAATCAGGTGATCTGAGTTATTATTATTATTATTATTGAATTGATTGCATTTGCGGTCAAATAAATATTTATGTGGCTTTGGATAAATATTATTATTATTATTAATATTATTTCAAATTCAAATATCAAAACCTTTTGGGATTGACTTTAGTTAAAAGATCATTATTTTGTCTCAAGACAAAAAAAATTAAAAATAAAAAATCATTATTTTTATATATTATAATCCTTTAACTTGGATAATTAATATGAATGTTAATTTTTTGGTTTAAAAATAAAAATTATCTAGTAGTAGCATTAAAAGAAGAAGAAAAAAACACACTGAATCTCAAGAGAGGTAATTTCAACATTGATGACCTCGCTTTCTTTTCTGTTTATGCTTCGATTCTTATCTGGGCTGCTGTATAAACTCAACAAAACTGTTCCTTTTTAAACCTCTCGTGTTTTTCCCTTCTCAAAAAATAGGGGTTTTTGTTCTTTTTGATATGTTAAAAGTAGAATATTTTGACTCTGAATTTGTCATAAAGTGTGTCGTTTGCTAATTTCGTTAATGGGATTTAAGAATTTTTTTGGTTTTTCTTAATCAATTTCAGGGAGTTTCAGTTCGCTCCGACAAATATTTGAATTTTTCCAGTTTTCTGTTCAATTTGCTAATTATTATATGTTTGCGCATGATGCAGGAAGCCGGTTCTTGTTGCAGTGGATTTCTGAAGTGTTAAACCCTTTTGGGATATATGGTTCGTTTATGAATTTGCCAACTGTTGCTGCTATTTTTCTTGTTAGTTTCGGATTTGTAGTTTGAGATATTTTATTTTATGCAATTTAAACATCAGTTTCGAATCAATCAGAACTTGAAGCTGGAACCTTAGGTGTTGTGATTAGATTAGATGGAACAAAACCTAAATTCTGATTCAAACACCAATAAGTATATAGTGCATGATGTGAGGCCGTTAAGATGCATTGTCCCGGTTTTTTCTAATGAACCACAAATATCTTCCGGCCATTTTCCTCCCGGAGTCCGACCTTGGTACCCTTTTCTGGTTTCTGGTGGTGGTGGTGGTGGTGCTCATAATGGACCGGGGAATTCTGGTTTTGGGAGTGCTATACCAGCTCCAATGAATTCACCTAGGACTCCACTGGGAAATGGGGAAGCCAGTCTGGCTAAGAGGGCCTCCAAAGCTCGTGGTCCAGCATCCGTAGTTATGGAGGGCACTGGCCAGCAATTGAGTGGGTTGAGCTTGCAAGTCTCTAATGCAGATGATGCCAGTAGTTCGGTGAAGCGAAGGGGTCGGCAAAGGAAAGTAAAAGATGGGAGTGGTGCAGATATTGATGTTGAATCACTAGCTAATAGTTTCTTGACCTTGTTTAAACTTGAAGAGTTTGATGACTTCAAACGATCTAGTGGCGACAAGGAGACCGTAGGAACCATACTGACGGTTTTTGATTTGATCCGAAGAAAGCTTTTTCAACTCGAAGAAGCAAGGGATAGGAACCCCGGTGCCAGACGCCCGGACCTAAAAACGAGCAGTGTTTTGATGGAGAAAGGAGTCCGGACCAACAAGACAAAGAGGATTGGCCATGTTCCTGGAGTTGATGTTGGTGATATTTTCTTCTTTAGAATGGAACTCTGCTTGGTTGGTTTACATGCTCAGAGCATGGCTGGGATAGACTACATGGGTCTCAAAATCACCATGGGCGAAGAGCCCGTGGCTGTCAGCATAGTTTCTTCGGGAGGATATGATGACGATGATGGTGATGGTGCTGGTGCTGATAGTAATGTGTTGATTTACAGTGGTCAGGGTGGAGTAGCGCGAAAAGATGGCCAAATGTTCGATCAGAAACTCGAAAGGGGAAATCTTGCTCTCGAAAAGAGTCTGCATCGTGGTAATGAAGTAAGAGTTATAAGGGGTTTTAAAGATCCCTTTGTTATAGCTGGTAAATTTTATGTTTACGATGGTCTTTACAAAATACAGAGGTCTTGGTCAGAAACGAACAAATCCGGATGCACTGTTTTCAAGTATAAGTTGTTGAGGCAACCGGGGCAGCCAGAAGCTTTCAAACTGTGGAAATCAATCCAGCAATGGAAAGCCAGTAGCGCTAGTCGACCTAGCCTTATCAATCCGGATCTATCTTCCGGTGCTGAGACACAGCCGGTTGCTCTTGTGAATGAGGTTGATGGGGAGAATGGACCTCCTCATTTCTCATATGTCCCTACTCTCAAATACTCCCAACCTTTCCCTGCATCCAATCCTTTTCCGGGTTGCCATTGCTTAGCCGGATGTCAACCTGGCAACACCAGTTGCTCATGTAGCCACAGTAACGATGGCTTACTCCCATATTCATCTCTCGGTACTCTTCTAGTTCTAACTTCTGAATCAGTGATCCATGAGTGCGGACAAACTTGTCCATGCCCTTCAAACTGCCGTAATCGAATCACACAGACCGGTACAAAACTCCGTCTGGAGGTTTTCAAGACAAGGAACAAGGGTTGGGGTCTGAGGTCATGGGATCCCATTCGTGCAGGAACTTTTATCTGTGAGTACTCCGGGGACATCATCGAGGCTAATACTGCCGGAGAGTTTGAGAATGATAACTATATCTTCGATGCCGGTCGCCACTATCATTATGCCGGGGGCATTATCAAGGCCCCATTCCCCCTGGTTATAAGTTCGAAGAGAAACGGGAATGTGTCTCGTTTCATGAATCATAGCTGCTCGCCGAATGTGTTGTGGCAGCCGGTTATCTGGGGAAGCAGCGATGGCGTGTTTCTACATGTTGGTTTCTTTGCTCAACGACACATTCCTCCCATGCAAGAGCTGACATATGATTATGGGATGCCAGCTGAAACTGATCAAGGAAAGAAGAGGTGCTTGTGTGGATCAGTTAACTGCAGAGGTTACTTCTTTTAGCTATGGTAAGCTATCATCATCTGCAATTCATTTCTTTTGCTTGATGTTGCAACTACTCTGTTCACTCTCTCTTGTAGGAAGTTGTAGATATGGAGGAGAACTGGAGCATTTTGGGGCTGGCCAAGAAGAACATGGAGTACTTATGGAAAATGGTATAATGGTAGGAATGTGTAGTTAGTTGAATTGATTGAGGCAGAATTTCTTGAATTGTTTTTTTTTTTTTAAATTTTGAGATTTAATATTAAATTAAGTTTTGAATTCTACCAAACTACATTGCTGATTCAGGTAGAGGTGGCCAAACCGGCCCGTCGGTTCACGGTTCGAACCAAAACCTTATTTTGACGGGCCGGTTCAGGTTCCACCCCCTAACCAGAACCGGCGATTCGGAATTGCCGAACGATTGATTTTTTTTTTAAAATCAACCAATGACAATGCGCCACATCACCTCGAACCGCCGGTTCCGAACCGGAACCGAACAGGAACCGGAACTGCAAATTCAAGGGCCGGTTCAGGTTCCACATTTTTGGAACCGGCGGTTCCGAATCGGAACCGGCCCTGAACTGGTCCGTGGCCACCTCTAGATTCAGGCATTTTTCTTCGGCCAAAATATCAATTTTAGTACAAATTATGCTCATTTTTTCAATTCTTCTACCAATTAAATTTTTTTTTCTCAATTTAATATCTAAAATATAAAAAACTATTCAAATTTAGGGCGAAAAAGATTTTCCAGCATTGGAAAATTGATGGGACGTGCCGGAAGTCCATATCATATTAAAAACAAATTCGAAAAAAAGTGTCATTTTTTTTAAAAAGATGATATGGATTTTCGGCATTCCCCATCAAATTTTTTATGCCAGAAATTGTTTTCGTCCTAAATTTAAATAATTTTTGATAGTTTAAACATTAAATTAAAAAAAATAGTTGGTACCAAAATTGAACAGAAAATGCATAGTTTGTACTAAAATTGATGTTTTGACATTTTTCTATCACATGAACATTGGCGTGTGCGCGGATTTTTATTTGGTTTTTAAATTGAGAAATTATCAAAACGACGTTGTTTTGTTTGCTATATCCCTCTTCTAATCCGCAAGTCCTACATACTGCATACATGATACTTACAAAAACCATGAAGCCAATAACAATTTGATTTATCACACTCCATCAATCTTAATCTACCCTTATTTATAAAGCACTTGGTATAAAAAAACTTTCGTATCTCATTGCCGTTATTCCCGAAACGGAAATCCTCAAACCAATGGTTCCAAAAAATAGTTTGTCCGTAGAGGAAAAAAAAAAAAAGACAAGACATTGTCGGAAAACGGTGTGTTGAGAGGATGTAGAAGAAGCTGCTGGTTTGGTTTAGGGAGGGAGAAGACGGAGAATTTGTTTCTTCCTCTACTCATTTCATGCAAGCCCGTGACGCAAAATCTTGATTCCCTCTCTTCCCCATTGCCCTTCTCCTCTTTTTCTTCCTTTGAATTAAAAAAAAAAAGGAAAACCCAGAAAAGAAAAAGAGGATTAAATAAGAAAAGTTTGTGCATTTGTCTGAAATGGGTGGGGCGAAAAATCAAGATTTTGTTGCTGCACCACCAAAATGCATGGATCCTTCAACTGTGAAGAAGAAGAAGAGGCTTTATCAAGTCTGGAAGGGTAGAAATGTAAAAAACTCTTTCTTGCATTATTTTTGCTGCTGGTTTACTTGAATTTCAGAAAATCAATAAATTGTTTTTTTTGTCATTCCAGAAATTTTTCTGTGGTGGGAGGTTGATCTTTGGCCCTGATTTGAGGTCAGTTCTGTTATCTACCTTCCTCATAGGGGCCCCTGCACTCACATTCTGTGCCAAGATGTATTTGAACATCTTTATGTTTGACTCCGTTTACGAGCTCGTTGTCTTGATCATGGGACTTGTCCTAACGTTCTTGGTGAGCAAACACATAGTATTGTTGGATTGTTATATAGATAGATTATGATTGGATATTTTGCAGGATTTGGCTTTTTTATTCATTACATCAACAAGGAATCCCGGGATCATACCTAGGAACACAAGGCCTTTCTTAGAAAAAAAATCATTAGATTCCTTCCCATCCATAGACTGGCTTGGTGGAGGTGCAGGTGCAACTCCCCAATTCAATATACCTAGAGTGAAGGATGTGATTGTCAATGGCCTACCTGTCAAGGTGAAATACTGTGATACTTGCTTGCTGTACCGACCACCACGAGCATCGCACTGCTCCATTTGCAACAACTGCGTCCAGAGATTCGACCACCACTGCCCTTGGCTGAACCAGTGCATTGGAGCTGTAAGTGTACATTACATTGGTTTTTTGTCTCTACATTCATCACTGAACTGCTTGCTGATCTGATTATGTTGCAGAGGAACTACCGGACTTTCATCTTGTTTATTACAACCTCAACAATCTTATGTGCCTATGTTTTTACATTCTCTCTGCTGACCCTACACAAGGAGCCTTCCCGGGCCATGATGGTCTCGTCGGGGGACCTTGTCCTTGTCGTTCTCATGGTCTACTGCTTCATCACGTTTTGGTTCCTCGGTGGACTCACTCTCTTCCATTACTATCTCATCTTTACCAATCAGGTTAGGACTAAAAATCCATCTCTGCTTGTCTCATTTCTTTTCTGTTTGCTTTAGTTGTTGTTATGAGTCTGATATGCATTTTTAGTAATTACCAGACGACGTACGAGAACTTCCGGTGCTTGTACGGCAAGAAGGAGAACCCACATAACCGCGGGGTGGCCAGGAATCTCAAGGAGACCCTCTTCTCCAAGACGACGCCTGCACTAGTCAATTTCCGCGAATGGGTCAGCGAGGAAAATGAAGTGTTTGCAGAGTCCATCAACACGAGATTCGGGTGGGGCTCCACCAAGACGAACAAGATGGTGGACATCGAGCTTAGCATCCATGGAAAGGATGGGAAGCCATTCCAAGAATTGATGGTGGAGTATGCAGGGAGTGATGACATGAGTTTGAAGAAGGGCAGAGGAGGGAAACCAAGCAGTGATCCTTTCCTGTTTGCCGTTTATCAAGACAAGACAGACGGCGGCGCCGGAGATGATCGGATGTCTGATGATGATGGGGATAAGGAGAGCTCTAACAGACTGTCAGTGGCTGAACACCCAAGATAGAGGTAATTTGCATCTGCAGCTACTGGTTTTCTTTTTGAACATAGCTAGGGAGAATTAATGTCCAAAATCTTACATTTTTTTTTTCTTTTTTCTGGATTCTGACATGATGTTGGCTAGAGATTTCTTGTAAAACACCAGCATTGCTCAGTCAGTAAGAATTTTTTTTAGGCTTTTTTTGATTTCGTGTGTATTCTCATATATGGAGCTTTGAAGGAAATATTGTAAAGCTATGAGACTATTTATTGGATCCATTTGATTGAAGTTATGTATTCTTTTGTTGATGATGTCGATTTTTGTTGGTTCGTTATATAAAGAGTACTTTAATATAAATGAAAGAACTTACTCGAACAACAAATTAAAAGTAAAAGAAATGTTTTACTCCAATAAACGCAGATAAATGCTTTGACTTGATTTTTAGCTATAAGGAATTTAATGCGTCTTCGTACAATAAATGAGGACCTATTTAAATTTAGGGATAATAGGGAAATATATCCCCATCTTTCACAAAATAGGGAAGTATATCCCAAAATTTTTCGGTTAGGGAATTATATCCCCAACTTTGATTATGTTAGGGAATTTTATCCTCCTTTGCTGACTCATCTTTTAAGTGTCACATGGCGTTGATTCATTGCCACATGGCTCCACATCAGCAATATGTGGCAATGATGTATCATAATATTTTTTTATAAAAAAATTAAAATATATTCTAATTTAGTTTTTAATGTATTTTTTTATATTTTAGTCTTTTTAGTAAAAATTTTTATTTTTTAATTAAAATATTTATATTTAAATTATTATTTACTTATTTTTTTCATTAAAATATTATTAAGGAATAAAAACATGGTGCCATATTAGAATCATGTGATGATAATGTGACATTTTGATTTTTAATAAAATTTTAATATATATTAAATATTGTTTATAAATAATTTTTTTTATAATTGTTTGAACAAATCAAAACGTTACAAAGTAGGATTGAGATTCATGAAACATATAATTAATTTTGTGATTTAATGCTTGAAATATACATTAATTATTATTAATTTTTGGTCTAAATTAAAAAAAAAGTCAATGTATATAACACTTGCTATATGTTCAAACCCATAATAATAAAATAAATATATATGTATATATATTTTCAATTAGTTTTTTTATTTTTAAATAACAATATAATGAAAAAAAATAGATATATGTAATAATAATTTAAATATAAATATTTTAACTAAAAAATAAAATATTATTAAAAAGATTAAAATATAAAAATAAAAATACATTTAAAACCAAATTAGAATATAATTTAAATTTTTTAAAAAATAATATGACATGTCATCGCCACATGGCTATGAATCAAAGCCACATTAGCACCATGTGGCACTTAATATATGTGTCATCAAAGGAGGATAAAATTCCCTAACAGAACCAAAGTTGGGGATATAATTCCCTAACAGAAAAACTTTGGAATATATTTCCCTATTTTGTGAAAGATGAGGATATATTCCCCTATTATCCCTTAAATTTATTGGCAAACTAGTGCGATTCATAGCTGAAGTAGCTCCTTGAACGGACGCGTTTATTCTGCCGTAGATTCGAACCACCACCTCGGAGCCATGGTACGGTTAACCACCGAATGAATTTTTCGTTCTTGAAAGTCCTTCAGTCAATGTAGATCATTATCGAGGAGCTTGCCTAGAGCGTATAAGCTTTGTACTTCTATATGTTGGCAATATGTTGGAGTTTTCGGACTTTCTTTTTTGATGGATCCGGAAATAGGCTTGCGCATTTCTGGATCAAAACACTTTTATTTCAGTTACTTCAATATAGTTGCTGCTTCTATACTTCAACCATTTGATTTATTTAATTTCAAGCTCTCTCTCTCTAGATTTGACAGTTTGGTTTAACAGTAAAGACGACAGTTTTTTTTTATAATTTTATACATCCTCTCTTCTTTGTGCCGTGCATGTTGTGAGACAACAATTATTCTCCTCTCCCTAGAAAATGTTATACTATACACCAATTTATAATTTTTAATTCTGTATATAATATTTTTGTATGTAATTAATTTCCTGTATGCATAAGCTTTTACCCCAAGCAAACTTGTCTTGTTTAGTTATAGATAGATGAAGACAACTTTTGTTGCTCTATTACTACCTTGTTGGATTGTCTGAGAATCCCAAGTTCATAATTTCATTTTTTTTAAATTTTTTTTTGGGATTAGATCAAACGTCATATTCAATCACTTGGATATAGGAAGATTAAAAAAGAAGTATGATCAAAGTTGGATATATAAGCACTGTATTTGACTAAATACTGGATTTCTTGATTGAATGAGAACACATAATCCTCCAATCACAACTTAAAAAAGAAATTCATTAATAAAATTACATTGATATATATCTATTAATTTCAAAGCCATAACAAAATATGTTGTGCCAGCACGTTTTATTAAAGACCCTCCATCCACTATATTGCAATAGAAACATAAATAAATAATCGATGCCACTTGGACAAAGATTTATGATACGTGCAACACAAATCAACATATATATATATATAATAATAATTATAATGGTGAATATGAGTTAAGACTTAATTTGACGTTGTATGATAATTATATTTGAACTGATTTAATAACAAATTATGTCAAATATAAGCAACTCTTAATTGAAACAGACTTGTGTTAAATTTCCAATTTTATAAAACAAAAAATATATTCACGTTTATTAATTCACAAAATTTTCATTTAAGCGGCCCAGCAAATCAATCCGGATTCCAGCCAGAAGAGAGAGAAACAGCTTTAGAGAGGGAAAATAACTGAAAATAACCACCAATTAAATTCTAGTTAGAGAAAATGCATAGATACAAAGTCAGAGAAGAATAAAACGGAAACAGAAAATTTAAAATAAATAAATAAATATATTTAACAGAATAGCAAAACATTATTCCTTAAAAATTCCGTCTATGAGAGACACAACACAAACAGCGAGCTCCATGGCAGCTGTTTCTTGATCATCCCATTGCTCCTCTATCTCTCTCTACCCAAATTCCAATATTTTCTTCATTCATGATTTTGCACAAAATGATCAAGAAAGGTGGAAAAACATGGGGTTTTGGATGGTTCAAGTAATATTTCCACTTCTTTGTGAAAAAAAAAGCTGAATAGAGAAGGGAGCTTTATGCAATTGGAAACCAAACAAGAATTTGAATTGAGAGATTTCAGCGGTTTGTAATTCTCTGATAACTGAAGATATATGGACCCGGAAAACCCAAAGCCTCAAAGGCTTTATCGCGTCTGGAGAGGAAGCAATGTAAGCCCCTCTCTCGCTCTCTCTTTAAGTTCTGTTTTTGGCTGATCGTGTTTTATGTGTTTGTTTATTTGTCCAAGAGAAAGATTTTCTTGTTTTTGATGAGTGCAACTTTGTTTATAGTCAAGAAATCTTGTTTTCTTGAGAGTTGAATTTTGATAGGATGTTATGAGCTTTATCATACTTTGATCAAGATGGAATTTGGAACTCCCTTTTCTTGATTTATTGTTAAAGATCTTGTATGTAGTAATTCATATACACTATGATTGCGGAATTAACTGTATCAAAGCATTGAAAGTTACTGTTTTGGATCATACAGAGCTTCTTCTGTGGAGGAAGATTGATCTTTGGTCCGGATGTATCTTCTTTGTATCTCTCAACCGTCATGATCGCCATTCCTGCACTTGCATTCTGTGCAAAGATACTTTCCATCATCAGAAAACGGGTTAAACACGACGAATCTGCTGTTTCTTGGTATCCCGTGCTTATAGTAGCTATCGTGCTAACTATGCTGGTAAAAGTAAAACAAACTTATCCAAGATTGTGTAGAAAATTCGGACAACTTCATAAGATATATAATGTCTGTGTCTGTTTGTGTGTGCAGGATGTGTTCTTCCTTTTCCTTACATCCAGCAGAGACCCCGGGATCGTGCCAAGGAACACGAGGCCTCCAGAATGCGACGACACATTCGAGATGAACACTCCTTCAATGGAGTGGGTCAATGGACGAACCCCTAACCTGAGACTGCCCCGGACAAAGGATGTAGTCGTGAATGGGCACGCGGTGAAGGTGAAGTTTTGCGACACGTGTTTGCTGTACCGCCCTCCACGAGCTTCCCATTGCTCCATCTGCAACAACTGCGTTGAGAGATTTGATCACCACTGCCCTTGGGTAGGCCAGTGCATTGGCATAGTGAGTATCTTCACATACTTCAAACATATTTGGTTGCTTAGCTTAGCTTAGCTTAGCTAATAAGTCATGTGTTTCTTGAAACAGAGAAACTACAGATACTTCTACATGTTTGTGGCAACATCAACACTGCTGTGTGTATTCGTATTTGTGGTGTCTCTGATCAACCTTGTCCGAGAAAACAGCAAATTTCTGAAGGCCATGTCAGGTAGGGCTGGCAATTCGTGCGTATTGAGTCGTTATCGTATCGTGTCATTATTGTGTTTGAGCTTAACAAGTTCGTGTCGTGTTCGTGCTTAATATTATCGTGCGTGTTCGTGTCGTATTAAAAACTTTTAATCCCAAGTGTAAAGCTGACAATTTTAATAAGATTAATTTTTATCGTGTCGGGTGGTTTTTGTGTCGTGACATGTTCGTGCTCATTATTGTCAGGTGATGTTTTGTCAGTTTTTCTGATAATCTACTGCTTCATTGCGGTCTGGTTTGTGGGTGGCCTCTCAATCTTCCATTTCTACCTGATCAGCACCAACCAGGTAGACCTAACCAAACATTTTTCGTGTTTCATCTTCTATCCGAACTAGATTTACACCCGTGCGAATAAATATTTTTAAAATAATGAGCAAATAATTTTATTGAAAAACATCATGATAAATTATATTGTTTTTTTATTGAATAATTGCATAGAGATTTTTTATGTTTTAGTAAAGATATTATAGTAGTTTGTATAAAATAATACTAATTGCATATTATATAAAATATATGAAAAACAATAAAAGATTTGTACCCAAAATGAAAGATTTGCATTTATACTCCTAACATTTGTTAACTTTACGAAAATAACATAGTTCACAAAATTATAATTTAACTCACAATATTTGTAATTTCAATTTTACACCAAAAATTATGGTTTGATTTATAGGTTGGTTCATTTTACAAACTTAATGTCTAACATTTATAAAATAATTAATGTTATATTATGAGTTAAAATACACTAATTCCTAAAAATAATATGGAACAAAAATTAAAATAATGAAATGAGAAATATGATATTCAAATTGCATTGCAAACAAAACATGTTGTTTTGTTCTCATTTCAAATAACTCTGAAGTTAATTTGCTAAATAATTTAATTGATGTAAAGTTTAATAATTTTAAAATTAAATTATTTCTGAATATAATTATATTAAAATAAAACTTTAACAAAAATAATATCCAATATTTTCTTTAAAAAATCATTTAATTTCAACATTCACACATTTTTCAATAAATTATATAGATTGGCATGCTCCAATCATCAAATAATAATTGCAAAAATATCATTAATTTATTTAAATTTTTTGTTTCAATATTTGCAAGTTTTTCAAAAAATTTGAAGAAAAAACTTGGAACTACTTTAGTATATTATATAGATGGACTCGAACTTTAGCTCGTTTTTCTTGTACGCAGACGACATACGAGAACTTCAGGTACCGGTATGACAAGAAGGAGAATCCATACAACAAAGGGCTGATCAAGAACTTCCAAGAAGTGTTCTTCACCAGAATCCCACCTTCGAAGCTCGATTTCCGAGCATTCGTTCAAGAAGATGAGATCATGACTGCAGACGACGATGATCATGATCCCATTGAAGACAGCTCGAAGGAGAAGATCGACATCGAGATGGGAGAGGACAGTGCAGCAGTCACACTTCCTGAAATTCTGCTAAGCCTAGAATTTGGTGGCATTCAAGATAACTGCAAATATAGGGTTGAGAGTGAGGAAACTGATCTAGATGATAAGTTTGTAGCTCCAGATGATCAAGAAGTCGAACCCAATCTCGAACATGAAGCCGAGGATGATGCAGAGGAGAAACGTGAAGACAAAAAATCCGAATAGAGGATGATCATGAATTTCTTGTAGTAACCTTATCTTATGCTAAAGTTGGAGGTTCATTGCATTTTTTATCGTATTAGTGGATGGAACATGTTGAGGTTCGATTTCACGATAAAATGAGGCCCTTAGAACATCATGAATACGCCACAAATAATAACGGAAATTGGAAACGATAAACGAGAATTAAATGCAGAAATTAAATGTAGACGAATGAAATAATGTCGATATGACCACTTCTAATAACGAAAGAAGTCTACAGCGATTTTGACAGAGTTTTGGCTATATTTTGTTAAGAGAGAATTGATACCAAAAATTAAGCCTTCTACCCCTATTTATAGACAGGATAGGGGATGGTAGACGATAGCTAACCCTAGCCGTCGAGCAGTAACGGCTCGTCGTAAATATCGGGCTGTTCGCGGGTTGTTCGGAGGAGGTTAGGGTCTTCAACGATTGGGCGCCGCCAGTGAGCTAGGGCTTCCCTTCTCTGAACTCCTCGATGTCGACCTTTATGACTCCTCGATGTCGAGGCACTTTACTTGTCGATGGCGAGGCCTTGACTTTGGCGGATTTTCAGTGTCTTGTTGGCGTTGGTAGACTAGCTTTACGAGTTGGACTTGTTTGCGCGGGCCGACTTGTCGATTGGGCCTGGGCTCGTGGGCCTGGCCCCAACAGAACACTTCATAATTGTCTGATTTACAAAAAAAAAAAAAAAAAAACACACACATTTGTTATCCGTATAAATTGTTTGTTTCTTTTATGGAAAAACATGTCAATCATCACTAAATTTTTTTTTGCAAATTTGCGACAAAAAAAAATAGGTCACAATTTAGCGACGGAATTGCGACATAATATTCTATGGCAAACTTAGCGACGGAAAATTTTGTTGCAATTTTTTTTAAAAATATGATGAACGAGATTAGTGTTTGGTTCAACGGTTACGTGTGCAGGAGGTGCCGAGTTCGAATTCTCCTGGACACAAGCCACAAAATTTGATGGTTGGACCGGCCGGTTCAAAAAAATCTTAAATTTTATTTTTTGAATGAAATTAATTTATGACATATATGCATCGTAAAATTTTGCAATGGATTCAATTTTTGGTCGCAAAAGGTTTTTGCGACGGACAAACTCCATCGCAAAATAGCAGTAAATCCGTCGTAAAAATGTGAATTTTTGGTAGTGCATATTAATGAGTAATAGTATATTCACATTCGAATATTTCCTAAGCAATTATATGAATATAAATTGAATCTAAATTTAAATTTTTTGATTTCACAGTATGATTTTCATTTTTTTTCCGGCTATTTTAATATTATTTTAATGTTGGAAGATACTAGATAGGTATAAAAATGTTTTTTTTAATAAAAAATAGGGTTAATTGCAAAATTTAACAAAAAAAACTTCACTATTTTTGCAAGTATAACAAACTTTTCAAATCTTTGCAATTATAACATAAAAGTCATTTTTTTTTTGTAATTATAACATATTTTAATTTAATTACATGGGTTATTTAATTTCTTAATTCTATTTGTCCCTAATCATTCTAAGTGTCGTATTTTCTTTTATTCATTTACTAGTATCAAAATGACTTTTTGAATTTTAGATTGATATAAAATAAATAAAATAATGCTTAATGTCATAATTTATCTCACTTAGTAGAAAAATACAATGTTTTTATTTTTGTGGTAGAAGATTTATATATGTTCTTCTGTGCACGTAATATCCGGGTTTTTAAAAGTATTATTTAATTAATCTTACAACTAATAATCCTTTAATATATATATTTATAGTACTTAAATATGAATAAAAAATAACATTTTATAATAGTTTTTATGTATTCATTTTTTGGATTAAGTTTGTTATAATTGCATTTTCTTTTTACATTTTATGTTATAATTACAAAGAGTTTGAAAAATATATTATAATTGCAAAAGTAGTGAAAATTTTTGTTAAAAATTGCAATTAATCCTAACAAATAATCAATATGATAAAATTTGGTAGTAACTTTTAGTTGAAACGACGCCGTTAGTGTCCGGTCTATCTTTATTCTTCTGAATCTTCTCGACTCACTGTATTCTGAATTTCAGAGAATTTTAGGGTTACCCGTTTTTCGCCCTCGCTTTCATACATTTCAGGAATTTTCTTCTGGAGAATCCTCATTCTCTCTTAGTTTTTCTTGCAGATTCTACGCATCGACAAAGCTCTGCGAATCTCATCTCAGGATTGTAGATTTGGGGGTACGGTATTCTAATTTGTTTATGTTGAAATCGGTTATGGATTTCGATTTCTCTCGACTGGGATTTAGGGTTTGTGTGTATGTGAATGGGAACGAGATAGTGCTCAGGTCTAGATGCGTTCGCCTAAATAAACACCTTTTTATCTGTGATTCCTCTTGTTGAAATGGCGTAGCGGCTGGTGTTTTGGTACGTTTTGTGGGTGTTGCTCATGCTTGCTCAATCTCATAGGACATTTTTAGATAAGAAAAATATAAAAAATCTTATGGAATATTTTCATTGATATTGGTTGCATTATAATAGGCTTGTTATTGTCCATCTGGGTTGAGATTCATCTGTGCAGTCTCTCCGTGCCTCTCGATTGTTTCAGTTCTGGCATTATGCTGTTTGGAATGTTGAGAGATGTTTTGTGCTGATGAATGGTTTAATCTATCTCCGTCAAGAAATAATCATTTTTATTCAAAAGTTGCCATTTTTCAAATAAGATTATTCAGACCTGAGGAATCCTGTCATCATTGTATAACTTCAATATGGTTTTTTGGGTAAATGAGATTTGTGGATTTGATTTGCTTGATGAAGAGTGCTGCGACTTTCCAGTAATTAGTAACTTGTTTTACTAGGCAGCCCTAGATAGTAATCATCCTATAATTGAATGCTTCAACAATTGCTTTGCTCGTGCCCTTGTCAATCTCCAAATTGCTCGGGTATGATGACCAAACTGAACTGGGGGTGTTAATTGCAGGAATTAGAGTACTCGGGGAGGATATTAAAATGTCTGGTTCAAGGATTGCCCATGCCACTTTGAAGTGACCAAGCGTTGTGAAGGAGATACTCATTGGTATCGCACTTGGCATGGCTGCTGGTAGCGTGTGGAAGATGCACCACTGGAATGAGCAGCGGAAGGTTAGAGCATTTTACGACATGCTAGATAAAGGTGAAATCACCGTGGTAGCTTCAGAAGAATAAATATTTTCTGAAATAGTTCTTGATCATTTTGGCATCGTTCACGAATGCACCCAGTTTGTTTGGCTAGTTTGAATTACAAACAAATAAGAAATACTTGATCTTTATGTATCACATATCAAACCTGCAGGTATTCAACTATCTTGATTTTGGCTTATTTTGTCAACTATTTGGAAAACAACATAATGTCAACATTTGGAGTAATATTTATATCTATTACTCTAGACCTAAACTGAGTAGTATATACTCGGTGTAGGTTCACAAACCATCTGTTTTGGTTGAAATGCAGGGGAAAGTCCTACACTGGTTAGTAACCAGCATTTACAATTGCTGACTTGTTTCTTTCGATCTTATCGGTTTAATTCTAACTGCTATTATTTTTTATGACTTTGGAACAAAAATCTCTGCATATGAGATGAAACTGGAAGCTCCTTATCATTGTCACATGTAATTCTCCTTTTCAAGTTTTGAGGATTTCTCTTGTTTTGCGTAGGGTTTCTCGTCTTAAGAAGAATCGGTTCTAGGAGTTCTAGTGTTGCAACTTTTAGTTAAAGAGTTGATCTTCTGTGGTACGTGTATTTTTTGAGACATTGAGAAAATTTCGATCGAAATACATATTTGTATATAGTGTGCATTCTGATTGAAATGCATCAATGTCTAAAAATATTTGTATATAGTGTGCATTCTGATTGAAATGCATCAATGTCTAAAAATACCGTCTCATATAAGCTTTTGTCTGAATTAAATTCTACATTCCAAGAAAGAACAGTATAGGTGATGATGAAAATTAAAGTTTGTTATCCACAATTATAGAGATCATCACTAAGCTTTTGTCTAAATTAAATTCTTCATTCCAAGAAAGAACAGTATAGGTGATGGCAAAATTAAAGTTTGTTATCCACAATTATAGAGATCATCACGTGGCAATTTGGATTTTTTTTGTTAACAACTCCTCTCTTCGTCCCAGCTTTGTTGTCCTATTTTACTTTTTTTATCTGTTCTAGTTTAATTATCTCGTTACTAAAAAAATATAATTTTTCACACTTAATAATAAAATATTAATTTCACTCAATTAATTCTATACTCACTCTATTATTATTGTGCTCGATCAATCTGGGACAATTAAGTCGGAACGGAGGAAGTATTATTTGAGGTGTAAAAATGAACGCCTAGCGTGAATCATGAGGCCGCGAATTAGTCGATGAATATGAGCAAGTTCCAAACATCTTCCAATGGTTTCATTAGTCTCGTCGAAAAGTCAATCCTTCGTGAATACGACAATGCAATTTGTCCAATCTTTCATATCAGTCTATGGCATTATTTTGGAGGTCTTCGTCCACAAAAAACGTAAATATCTTCATCTTAATCACAAACCCACGACCATATTTTGCGTAGTTGACTTTGTGGGCCTTCGAATTTGTGATTTCTAATCCTAAATTATAAATCTTTGCATAAAACTTTGTTTAATTACGATTTATGATTCTTGTATGATTTTTAGGACTGCCACCTTAGTTGTCATTCATTTATAGCTTAGGTGGGATGACGATATAATCCCATAACAGAGAGAAACTAAAGTCGTGACTGTCTTACTCTTCTAAATATTATTACAGCTAATGCTAATTACAAATTATAAATACCTTCCCCTTATAACTCTCACTCTACATTCCATCAAGAATTCTGAAAGCCTGCTAGGATTCTTTAGCTAGCTGTTTCTGCTGTGTCCCCTGTAAGTCTCCTCGGCTGGCTCGTGTGTGTTGTGTTTTTCCCACCTCAGACTTGAATGAAAGTAGTGGACTTTTTTTTTTTTTTTTTTTTGGTATTTGTTGAAGGAACGGTTGAATTTGAGTTATATGTGTGATATTTCTTCTGTGGTTATGTTTTTTGTTTTTTTTTTAATGATGATGAATAACCTTTTTTTCTGTGGATATTTGGTGATGGGGTTAAGGAGAAGAAAATGATTTCCATTGTAGCTAAAAGAAAATAAATAGTTTCTTGAATAGTGAAGTTCTTTTTGTATACAGCCAACGATAATCCAAAAATATGAGCTTCGAGTGAAGTTGTTCCTTGTAAAAATAGAAATGAATGATCTTCCTTATAGTTTAGAAGCTAGGAGATAAACTCTGGGTTTTCTTGAAATTCGTCTTCACTGCAGTCATTCTTGTAAAGATGCAATCTTTGGAGCTAGGGTTTATCCAAAATTGCCTTCACTGCCTCCGATTTTTTGTGGCCTTACTGAGATTTCATGATCTCCAAGTTGAGCCCTTTTAACTGAGCTTGACTAGAAAGAAAATTGGTTAAGCTGAATATCTGTTTGCTGCCCTTACAACTCATCTGGTAAACATATACTCACAAATATTGGTTATGTTGTCCAGTCAAAGTGAGATTAATTACGGGATGGAGGGAGTATGTTTTTTTTTTTTTAAGCTACTAGTTTTTGGTTTTGGCTTTTAACTAGTCCTATACACTGTTTCAGATCAGTTGAAACATGGGCCAAACACTTGCTTGCATTCAAGTGGATCAGTCTACCGTTGCTGTGAAGGAGCATTTTGGGAAGTTTGACGAGGTGCTCGAGCCTGGCTGCCATTGCCTGCCCTGGTGTATCGGCTACCAGGTAGCCGGCACCCTATCATTACGCGTGCAGCAGCTTGATGTCCGCTGTGAAACGAAAACAAAGGTTCTCAACTTTACTTTGCTTTGAACATCTTGATGCATTGTTAGTAACTTAGCTTAGCTTAGCTCCAGCCAAATGTATCACAGATGTTAATCATGAGAAAAAGGTGTAAATTCAACTCGAGGATTATCTGAGCGTGTGAGTTTCTTGTTTTGCAGGACAACGTGTTTGTCAATGTTGTAGCTTCAGTCCAGTACCGCGCATTGGCAGACAAGGCAGCCGATGCATATTATAAGCTATCCAACACGAAAGAGCAGATCCAAGCATATGTTTTCGATGGTAAGTTTGTTTCCAAAATACGTGATTATACCTCATTTTTCTGTTGTATCACTGATTGCAATGATTCATTCGTATACATCTCAGTCATTAGGGCGAGTGTACCGAAACTGGATCTGGACTCGACGTTTGAGCAGAAGAACGACATAGCCAAAGCTGTCGAAAATGAGCTTGAAAAGGTTACTTATGCTGTCGACAGAAGAGGCTCGTGTGCGTGCAATGCTAGTTACAGTAAGCGTATAATTGTGTGTGTTTTCTTTGCAGGCCATGTCTGCCTATGGATTCGAGATCGTGCAGACACTAATCGTTGATATCGAACCAGATGCTCAAGTCAAGAGGGCCATGAATGAGATAAATGCAGGTGAGTTTCCGAAAGGGATAATAGAGAAATATATCCCAGAGTTTTAAAAGTTATGACTCATCCGTTAAGTGCCACGTGGCGCTGATGTGACATTGATTGTGTTGTTTAATAATAAACCATTGTTGTGGCAACAGCTGCTCGCCTCAGGGTTGCTGCAACTGAGAAAGCCGAAGCTGAGAAGATCCTGCAGATCAAGAAAGCGGAGGGGGAGGCCGAGTCCAAGTACTTGTCAGGGCTCGGGATAGCTCGTCAGCGTCAGGCCATCGTGGATGGCCTGAGGGACAGCGTGCTCGCCTTCTCGGAAAACGTGCCGGGGACATCGGCCAAGGATGTCATGGACATGGTTCTCGTGACTCAGTACTTCGACACGATGAAGGAAATCGGTGCATCGTCCAAGTCCTCTTCCGTGTTCATCCCTCATGGACCGGGGGCTGTCAGAGACATCGCGACGCAGATCCGCGACGGCCTTCTTCAGGCCGAAAGCGCCGCGGTCTAGAGTGCCTAGCTCCGGTTGAAGTGTGTGGGCGGGTTTGAGTAGAGAGTGATCGCCGTAGTATGTTGATGTGTGTATATTTTCTTTTTTCCTTATCCATGATATATTGGCATTTGATGTGTTGATCTTCTCTTTTATTGAATGTTAGTTTGTAACTATGATTTGCCATTTGCTTATTCCGACTTCGATTATAAAATTAAGGTTTTGTGACAAACTGTTTTTTACTTCTTAATTTTTGTAATATTCATACTTGCATGAATGCATATGTTGAAATCGTAATTTTTGATATAAACAAAAGTGGGAATGCATATAACTTAAATAGTTTAAAAGCCATTAATTTAAAAAGATAACTAGTCTAGTCACTTATTTTATTTGCTTATTCTACTTTTCAATTTTAGCTTCAGCTTCACAAGACAAATTATTCTTTATATAAGTTATTTCTATTTTTAAAATATTTATTTTTTTTCATTTATTTTAAATCTACCAAGGTAGGTAACAATAATAAATTATAATTTACGAGGTTGATGTAAATCTTTGAAGAAGGTCATTAGTCACTTTGTTTTTTCGAAAATCTTCTTGTTTTTTCGTCTTTCTCTTTCTCTTAATCATCCGAAGATTCTACAAGAATTTGAAGATATATCTTCAGAGTTTTGCTTCGTTTTTTGTATAAGGTATGCTTCTTTCGACTGTTTTATCCATTTTTTTTATAAAAAAAACTTTGAATAAATGCATATTTATTAAGATTTCTTGCAAATTTAGAAATATTTTTCGTAAAAATTTAGGTAAAATCCACTAGAATAGATGTGAGAAATTTTAATTTGAAAACCTTTCATTTTGATTCGAATATGAAATAGAAAATATTTAATATCTTCAATCTCAACATTCAAGCAATACGAGATTGGTGCATCGTCTAAGTCCTCTTCCGTGTTCATCCCTCATGGATCGGAGCAGTCAAGGCATCGCGACACAAATCCACGACGGCCTTCTTCAGGCTGAAAGTGCCGTTGCCCAGAGCCCTAGCTCCGGTTGAAATGTGTGGGCGGGTTTGAGTAGAGAGTGATGCAGCAGGCGTTGGATGAAGATTGCCGTAGTAGTTATACAGAGGCGGATCTACATAGAGGTTAGGGTGGGCTCCATCCCTCCCTAGCTGAATTTCTTTTTCGTTTTTATAGTGTCATGATCCAGTATTTTTCGGAAGAGCTCCTCGTAAAGAAGAAAAAATAGATGAAAAGAAAAAAAAAATTCAGCCCCTGACGAAGATTTTCTAGATTTGTCATTTTGTGCATATCTTTTTTTTTTCCCCTTGTCCATAGATGATGAAGTATTAGCATTTGATGTCTTGATTTTCTCTTGTTAGTGTGCAACTATGGATTGCCATTTGCTTATTCCAAGTTCGAATTTGAAATTAAGGTTTTGTGTCTAACTATGTTTTGCATCTTAAGTTTTGTAAATATTCATAATCATACACACATACATATGTTAAAATCGCAAATCTTAATATAAACAAAATTGAAAATGAAATATCTTCAAAATAGAGGATTCTAAATCTTGCTCATCTCATCATGATAATAATATTTGTAGTAAAAGGTAATTATTTTAAAATAGGAGTTTTATCGATTCAGGACCCGAAAGATAGTTTAATTGTCAATTCAGGACCCGAAAGATTAATTGTCAATTCAGGCAGGGGCGGCACTACCTTAAGGCTCACGGGGTCGGCCGCCCCCACGGCGTTTCGAAATTTTTTTATATATACATGTATTTTTTTTTAAAAAAATAAATTTATATAGTATCGACCCCACAAAATTATGATCGAGCCCCCACAATACTCGAGCTCTACATCCGCCCCTGAATTCAGGACCTGAAAGATCACAAAAATTCTCAATCCAGGACCCAAAAGATCATACAATTCTCAATCCAGCACCTCAATATCAGGTCCTGGATTGACAATTTAACTATCTTTTGGGTCCTAAATCGACAATTCTCCTTTAAAGTATATAAAGTTTACATTTATTTTAATTTTTTTGGCACATAAATTTTTAATTATTTTGGGATAGGGGTATTTCCGTAATTAACACCATTTATTTTCTTCCCAATTCGCCCCTTTTCGTCTCCGTCTAGACTGTCTTGCCAACAAAGAAAGCTCTCTGTTTCTGCTACTTAAATTATAAATAAGAACAAAAGAAGAGTAAAATACCACTGCAGTAGAGAGAGAGAGAGAAAGAGAGAGGGGAAGGATGAGCAGCATAGGCACAGGTTACGATCTATCGGTGACTACATTCTCACCGGACGGCCGCGTCTTCCAGATCGAGTATGCCGCCAAAGCCGTCGACAACAGCGGCACCGTCGTGGCCATCAGATGCAAAGACGGCGTCGTTATGGTAAACTGAAATTGCAACCTCGCATTTTTTTGAATTCGGTTTCAGATTGCTAGGGTTTTAAATTTTCTGGTGTTGCTGAAGGGAGTGGAGAAGCTGATTGCCTCGAAGATGATGTTGCCCGGTTCCAATCGAAGAATCCACGCCGTTCATCGCCACGCGGGCATGGTACCTTTTTATTATTCGTATTTTCTCTCCATATGATGAATAATTATGTAATATTCATTTCTGTATTAGTGCTTATGCATGTTTTGGTTTAATTTTTTGATAATTAGTAATGATTTCATTTGTGATATCTTGATGAATTTGTTTTGACTTCTTTATCTTTTTGTGTTGATCGATTATTGTGCATAATTGCTGGTATAAATGTGGTTATAGTTTCTTATTGGCTAAGAGGATAACCATAGCTCCCTTGCAAAAAAAAAAAAAAGGAAAATCTCCATTTTTTAATTCTATATATATTTTTTCTGCAGCTGTTTGTCATTCATAAATTGTTAGGTAACTGTTTAGGCTTCTGTCGCTCAGGTTTTATTGTATGTGCCAATAATATTTGACCATTGTCAGGCTGTTGCTGGATTAGCTGCAGATGGCAGACAGATTGTGACTCGAGCTAAGTCTGAAGCAAATAATTATGAGAGGTTTGGCTCACTGATTCTTGTGTGATTTACTATGTTTATGCTATAAACCCAAATGGGGACTTATTGAAAGCATACCAAATAACTGCTACAATTTGTTGGCCTTCAAAATTTCCAACTTATCTACTCAAATTTCTAACTTACCTACATTTGTATGATTGAACTTTTGTTGTACATGTCAATTGCTATGCTGTTGAACTGAAGTAAATTGATTGGAATATGTTCTTACATGTTGTTGTGCCTTTCATTTCCAGTGTTTATGGTGAACAAATTCCTGTTAAAGAACTTGCAGACCGTGTTGCTAGTTACGTGCATTTGTGCACACTCTATTGGTGGCTCAGGTTTGGTTATTGTTTATTTATCAACTTAATTCCCTTGACCTGATTTTTAAATCTAAATCCTATATTGACGGGCTCTTGCAGGCCTTTTGGCTGTGGGGTGATTCTGGGAGGTTATGATAGGGACGGACCACAGTTATATATGATTGAACCATCAGGAATATCCTATGTGAGTTTTTTCTCATTACTTGGAAATGATGACTAGATTATATAATTTCTATTCGATCTGGTATCAACTTGAATTTCGTTTATGTTCTGACATGTGGTAACCCTTTTACATGGATACAAATTTATGCTGGCTTCTTTTACGTGAAATTTTACCCTTATGTGATCTGTATATTTTACTGCTGCAGAGATACTTTGGTGCAGCAATTGGAAAGGGAAGACAGGCTGCTAAGACGTAAGATTTTCTGTTTCTCATTTTCGATTTACTGAAACGGAAAGAAACAATACCTATTCTGTGCCTTTCTTTTCTACAATTTAGTACTCTTGCTTCTCTCTACGCACTTTTTCTTGTTATGTTTTTTAGTTTGAATTTGATGCTACTGGTGTTGTTCAGTCTCCTTGGCTGATGTTCTTAGTTTCATCTATGTTTTGTATTATGGTGAACAGCTTATCTCAACTTAGTACTCTTGTGAAATTGCTGTCATCATTGTTATGCATTTTCTTTTCTATTAAATAATATGTCAATCTGCTGATGCTTAACAAAATATCACATTTGCAGAGAGATCGAAAAATTAAAGCTTTCAGACATGACCTGCCGGCAAGGTGTCATTGAGGTGGCCAAGATGTGAGCAATATCTTCTAAAGGACTTTGACATATTTTCAGATATTCATATCTCATTCTATTAAGTTCTGTTCTGCGACATCATCATTTTATTTCTGCCATCTCATTCTCACTGATGGTGTTCATCTTTGTGAGCAGTATTTATGGGGTGCACGACGAGGTAAAGGACAAGGCCTTCGAGCTAGAATTGAGCTGGATCTGTGATGAGTCGAACCGCCAGCATCAAAAGGTAACTTGTGGGTTCAAAGACGTTTGGCAACCTCAAGTCTTACCTTCTAATCAGTAATCGTATAGTTGGTAGTGCTTATACACTTCACGTTTTGTGCCTCAACTTGCCAGGTACCGGACGTCTTACTAGAGGAAGCCAAGGCCGCAGCTAAAGCTGCACTTGAAGAAATGGATGCTGATTAGGTTGCTGTATTTGCTGAGATCCTTATCCAGCCTTTTTTCTCTTCTGTTTCGTGCTTCCAGTTACATCGATCATGGTTTTTAAGCATCAGAATTTCCAAGACTGGAAATATGACATTTTTCCGATTGTACTAAACCCTCTTGATCATTTATTAGACTATATTTGTGATGACACGAGACAATTGCAATTGCAGTTCTATTAGGGGCGACAATTTCCAACTCGACACAACAATCCGACATAAACTTTATACGAAAAAATGAATGGGTTGGATCAATCCATTTAAATTTCAAGTCAATTTCGAATTGAACCCATTTAAAATTTGTTTCGGGTTCAAGTCATATTAGAGTGATACGTGCAGTCTTTGTGACCTGAAACTAATAGATATTAAAATTAATTTGTGTTAACAGGTCATTTTTGTCAAATTTTTGGATTGACAGGTTTTTGTTAATTATGGTTAAAATTTTCTCTATAAATAATTTAAACAATTTATTTTGAGTCGGGTTTAAATTGACAAGTCACGTGTTAATAATAGGTTATAACCCGACAAGTCACGTGTTAATAATAGGTTATAACCCAACCCGCCAATCCGAACACTTCTAAGTTCTATTTTCCCAACGCTGTCATTGTAGATAAATGTATACATTACTGATATTAAAGGTAAAATAAAAATTAAGACTGCAGAAAACGGTATGCAATATGGAGTAGAACAAAAATCATGTCATCAGCAAAAGTGGGAAAACACAACTCAGAAACCAATATGCTCTCACATCACACTCAAAAACAAGATGATAGCTCATTTCTTTACAAGAATTAACAACACAAAGATACAACATATCTGTATAAACAACAGCTGATAAACGACAAATGTGATCATGATCTTTTTCTTAACAATGCATGCAACAAGAATCAGAAGTTAAAATTTTTTTCAATCTCAACAATGATCACCTGTTTTCGTCTTGGTTTCTCAAAGCAACCTCTGCTCGTGTCGGTCTGCTGTACACAGATAACGGCAAGGAAGAGCTGAGGAACGCGCTAATCGGAGATCAATATGACCACCCGAAAGGCTGCTTTGGAACGATGAACTCAAAATGAAATGGGATATATACCCAGCACTGAAAATGGTGGCA
Source organism: Plectranthus barbatus (assembly GCA_026898455.1). Classification (NCBI taxonomy): domain Eukaryota; kingdom Viridiplantae; phylum Streptophyta; class Magnoliopsida; order Lamiales; family Lamiaceae; genus Plectranthus; species Plectranthus barbatus. The sequence continues at coordinate 104,467 of JAPKLW010001638.1, read as the reverse complement.
AACCTAGCTTGATGTTTCGACTTCCTTTCCACTACCTTCGTCGTTAATTTGCCTTTTCAACCTTCGTAGCCAGATTTCGTAGTCAACTGGATACGGCGTTCCACAGAGACTGTCTACGTAATCTGCAAATGCTTTCAGGACAGCAGAGATGTCGCCGAGCTTCTGCTGAATCAGCCTCCTTGACCAAGATGCTTCCCTCCATTGGAGAGCGCCTTCGACTGAGTCCAGAACAGGTAAATCCCCACCTGAACAGAAGTAAAGCATATATACCAGGCTTTCTGCATCAGAAGCAGAGCACAGCTTCCCTTCTTGAAGAGCAGAAGTAGAAGAGAAATGAAGATTTAGCGCCGGACGATCCCTTTCTTCCAAAATGGCATGCCCCCAACCAATAAGGACAAAATAAGGCTGCCTGAGACTTGGATTCACGCAGATAATATTTTCTGGTCTAATATCCCCATGCCGAATCCCAGAAGAGGAAGAAGTAGAGAGAGCAGACAAACAATCATGGCAACACTTGATCGAGGCATCTGCGCCAAATTGGCCAGCTCTCACCATATCGGCAACTGTCCTACCAACTGGACTGGTCACTAGGACAGGAGTCCCACACCATGGCTGATCACAATTGCCACCTGTGGTTGTTTTCCGACACTGGCCGGGATGTACTACCCGGCCAGATGCAATCACTTCGGGAAGATACTTACTGGACAATCCTTTTTGTTTCATAATACCTAGCACTTTAGTTTGCCTCTGAACTTGATACCACAGTTTCATATCTTCCCAAGCTGGCTCCAGCTGCGAAGGATGAGAACCAATGTATAAAAAGTAAACCTTTCCTGAATTTTCGACGGGGGACACAAGATAATAAAGAATGTCTCCATCATTCATAACTTCATCTATCCGATAACCTTTCTGCCAGTTTGAATCCTCCACCATCAGCACAGATCCTTTTTCGAGCTTCAGTGACTTGGCAGAATCCACCTTAACGGATTCATCTTGTACCTCTACAATTTCAGGTGAAGCATTGCGATGCTGGAATCGAAACAGACCATTACCGTTCGCCCTTGTATCTTCCAACTGCCTCTCAATCCTCCTGGCTTGAAGACGCGAACTGTGATCGGCAGCTAAATCTTCTATAGTGTTCTTAGGTACTCCAGCATATTGTGTTATAGATTGAAATGTAGCATAGAGTACCTGTAAAGCCCCAATATCACCCCAGTTAGCGTTTCCTAGCTTGTTCCAGATCCTATCAACTGGTGAGATTGCAATTTTCGAATGGCTTCTGAACCATGAAGCAGCACATTCATAGACATTATTTAGATCGCACTCCAACTTACTCAAATCACCTTCAACTTTGACGACACCACCACTATGAGAATCAACTAGAAGCACAAAGACAGAATTCAAACTCAGAGGAATATTTGATCTACTGATACTTCTGGCAAGTAACACACGAAGAGCAAAGAATAAAGCTTCACAAATAATAGAGACTGAGGGAATAGAGTTCTCCTCTGCTGAAGCATGACTTCCAATATCAGGTCGCAGCAGTGCCAACTCAACGATATCATCCCACTTCCCTTGTGGATGTCTAGGGTTCTTAAGCATTATAGCTGATGCACAAAGACCACCAACTTTACCTTTAGCAATGGCCTGCTCAGCTTGGTAAAACCTCATGTTTCCTTCGTATAAAGAGGAAACGTAGAATGGCATCATATCATCTTCAGCTCCCCAGAAAGCTTCCCACAAGCCATTCACACTTGCATGCAGAAAATCTTCAAGAGCAAGATAAGCTGTCGCCTCCACATCACTGGAGGTTGAGGCATAAATAGCACTAGGCATCCGAATCAGCTGTTGAAAGGGAACCCCTTCTAGAGCATAATCATACTGTTGAAGATCTATCAACTCAAAAGGAAGATCAAAGGCTGACCTTGGATTATCTTCAACTATATCCTCAAGCCAATCCACAAGATTCTCTTTCAGGACTTCACTGTCCACAAATCTACTCAGGAACTCCTTCCTATCCTGAGCCCTACCACCCGATGAAATACTGGACTTTCTGGTTGCAGAATCTATGGATTCCTGATCTGGTGATATACCTATTGCGCAATGTTATTTGCATAAGAGGCTCGGTCATTTTAGGACATTCCCAATAGATCAACACATACTCAAGGTAAACAAGAAACTATAAAAAGGCAAATACAGAAATACTTACAACTCACAAGTTCTTAACTTATTTCTTCAAGAAACTAAATGATGGCTATTCTATACACCATAAATTGTCATGAACTGATTTACCAGAAAATGAACTACCTTAACTGACCCAAACCGATATTAAAATTCTAAAGTATTATTTCAAAAATCATAATCTAATTTATCTGCCTAAGTTTGCAAATTGCAGATAACTCCACTACAGGACAATAAAGGCGCAAACATCAATATGACCGAATATTTGCACCAAAACAATCCATAGTAATATTGACAAATAAAATATATGGCAGGCTTAGAGCTCTCCAGAGGCATATAAACTAATAAACTATGCAAACACACAACAATCCAACGAAATTTGGGCCAATCATTTATCCAGCCTGCATAGTTAGTAGTGAGAATCAAAACAACACGAAACAAACACGCAGATAGAACTCAGAAAAACCTGAATAAACTACAAAATTGGACACCTTTAGCACCTTAAACAGCATAAACTCAAACGACGCAACAGATCACAAACGGAACCAAAATTAACGCTGATTTGAATCACCCCAACCACGAAACTGCATAAACTACTTCAGTTGTCGAGAAATTCGGAGTAAATTACTCTAAAACGGCAGACCTAAGCCATAATTCAGCAAACCAAACAGCATCCGAAGTAGAAATGAGAAACTGAACAATGAATTAGGGCTCTGAAAAAAATAACGAATCGAAATTCTCGCTAACCTTCCATAGCCGAGACGAGGAACCAAGGAAAAAAAATGTAGTGAATTCCGGTTCTAGATCGTTGACATCAGTAAGCAGCAGTCATTAACGAGTTTGACTCACTTTCTCTCTCTATAACACGCTCCCCCTCTCTCTCTCTCTCTCTCTCTCTCTCTCTCTCTCTAAACAATGCATCTGAGAGAGTGCTAAAAAACGCCTCGGTTTTTACAGAAGCGTCAATATTTTATCACCCATTTTCTTGTCCTCACTTCTCTAACTCATTCATTCGGCTCTATTTTTAAAGTAACATCACATTTTATTTTATTTTATTTTACAATTAAAAATATTACTTTTCAATTATTAAAAATATAGTTTTGAAATTTTATATAATCATGACATTCCAAGTTTCTCTCATTCGATTATTTAAATTTATGATGTGTGGTTTAAGCTAGGTTGATTTTGAGCTCCCATTTTAAAATTAAAAAAAGAGAAAAAAAAAAAGACAAAGATGATGATGCCTTAAATGTCACACATTATATGTTTTCTTTGACTTGAATAATGATTGCCAACCCTTTTTTTAACTCAAGAATTGTACTTTCCATTAATCAAATTTATGACTATAGGAGTAATTATTTGATGTTAATTGAATGGATTTATTTACCAGCCATTTCTCTATAACTATAGCTTATAAATACTGCTTTAATTTGACCAAGAATATGGATACAAGAGTAAATAATGATATTGAATGTATCTTAATTGCACATTTATGAATTCAAACTAAATGTACCAAATACATTAAAAGAGAATAATTATGTTAGTGTTCCAGCCAATTATATTTTTTTTATAATTTTTCTCCCAAAAAAATCACCCCAAAATCAATTTTACTTTTTATTGTTATTTAAATTTAATTACTAATTTTTTATATTATTACATATTTGTATACACCAAATAGTAACAAATTCCAATAAAACTATATTTATTACTTTTTCTTTAAAATATTATATTGTCACTAATTTATTTTATTTACTATGTTTAAATAATAAGAGTGTAATTAAATTTATAAGCTAATATTTTTAAAAAAAAATTACTTAAAAATATATAATATTGTTAATTATATTATAATAACTCTCTCCGTCCCATAGAATTAGTCTCGTTTGGTTTCGGTACAATAATATTGTGAGTAGATTACTTTTCCATTTTTGGTGAAGATACTATTATATGAATCAGGTAAAAAAGAAAAATGAGACTAATTTCATGGGATAAAGAGAATAAAATATTATTTGTTCAATCGGCACGACGCTTGGATGCAAAGCTAGTTATTTAGATTTAAGAAAAGTACAGAGGCTAAACCAAACAATACAAAAAAACCCCAAATTTAGTGGTGGTCACACTAAATTATCACATAAAACAAATTCAAAGCATAGTGAAATGAAAATGGCCCTTAACCAATAATCTTGAAGCCTAGCCCTGCAGTGCTTCAACAGCTTCAGCTCCCTTCTTCTCCACTGCAATTTCTTTCACCTCATAACTCTTCTTCTCACAACCCTCCTTCAGCTCAGCCTGCTCTTCATGCTTCGTGTTTTCGTGTTCGATTTCCGCGTAAACACCATTGCTGCTGCTGGTCTCTATCCAGCTGCTGAGTCTCCCAACAGCCTCTTCATCTGCAAAAAGATAAAATGCTGAAACACTATTTTTTTTTTCTTCCCCTCTGTTCATATTAAACCGTGATGATCAACAATGTCACACTAAACAGACCTAAACAACATAAAAAGATCGTTTCGATGCAGCCCTGCCTAGCAACTCATGAACATGAGTCTACAATGTCTCATGTAGGAAGCCTTAAGATGATCAGATAAGAGAGAAATGTGTACCTAGCCTAGGCACGGTGTGGCCTTGGGGGTGCCGGATGATGAGAGGGGCCTCGAACGCGGCAGCCAGCTCCTCCGAAGGCAGTTTGAGCCAGTCCTTGTCTCCAACAAAATGAACTGATCTGACCTTGATAGGGTCTTTGTAAGCAACCTCAGCTATGCTTGGAGCCCTAAACCTCGAACCGGATATGGATACAAACAGATTGATAGGTGGATGATCCTTCAATATCTTCCCCTGCATCAACACTTAGAATCTCTAAGATCTACCAATGCTGATTGAGATATTTCACATGAAGCATAGGTTAGTATTGAAGCACCTGTGCTTGATATCCAAGTAGAAGGCCTGATAATGCAGCTCCCTGTGAAAACAATGAAGTGGGAATCAAGATTTTGTAGATAATTCAAGGAAAGAGGCCTATTCACTATGCAAAAACACTTTTTTTTTTTCTTTTTTTTTTTTGGTTACCTGGGAGAAGCCTAAAAGGCCATGAAAAGGGCCTTTTGTTGTGATGTAGTTGCACAGGTGGTCTATACATGCTTCCAAGTTCGTGTACTCGGTAAAATCCTGACCAAAAATGCGGTTTTTTGTAACGAAATCGCGAAAGATAGTAGAATTATCAATTTAGGATTTGAAAGATCGAACAATTCTCAATTCGGAGCTTGAATTGATAACTAAACTATTTTTTGGGTGCTGAATAGACAATTCTCCGCTTCTAGCACAATGTACTACTTTTTTTAAGGTGAGATTGTATGTGTACCTCATTGAATTGGAACCACTCAAAATAAGGAGGTGGAAATATACCCTCAATCTCAGATTTCCCACCTGCAGGGTAAATCCCATCTGGGAAATCCTGCATTGTTTGGACAGTGATGTAAGTAAATAAAAAACTAATGTTGCTGTAGTTTTCAAGAAAATATGCAAATGCAGCATATGAGCATGTACAAAACAGTTAGCATTTGTTAAGGTTCATGGCAGCAGCTTCACTAACAAGAAACTTGCACAAAATTTAGTGGATTACTTTCTGGTTGAAATATTGACTTGTATAATACTGTAGTATAGTAATATACCATTTCAAAATGAGCAAAAATTGAAGGATCCCATTTGCTGATTTGCTTTTTGAGGAAGCTCCCACTGGTTCTGAATCCATGCAGACATAGTATCTTCTTCTTTGCTACATTTCTACCTTCCATTTTCACTCACTTAGTGAAGCAGAATCTGAAGAGTAGGGCAAATTGATGAGAGATAGATAGAGTTTTCAAGAATTTAATGGGCTCAACCAACTCAGCTTTTGAAGTTAGGTAAATTAGTTGGTTGGGATTGTTGCCACGTGCTCACCCTCCAAATAAAATTAGTTTAGTTTTATATTATTTAAATCTACCTTAATACATTTAATAAGAGAAATGAATATATATGGAAGCTTTAATGAGATCTTAATAATAATTTTAAAGAAAAAATGATCGACACTTAATTTCACTATTGAGAATGGAGGAAAAACATTCCTGTCAATTATTTCACTATCGACACTTAATTTCACTATAGTCGCTGCTGAATTAGGAAAGGCGAGGGATGACTAAATTCAGAGTCGACTAAATTTATTTATTATGTGAAAAAAATATGAGTTATGTTGGGCCCAAAAGTGATTGGAATGTAAGTACCAGACCCGATAACAATAACAACGGCCCAAAAGCAGCTCGTCGGATCCAACTCTCAAGATAACCCCAACCAGCCACCGGCATGGTCCACGTCCCACGTGATAACACAACCTCTTTAACTTTGGGTCCACCCCCACGATGATTGAATGTGAAGCTTCGATACTCGTACACGAACTCCCAAGGAGACAACGGACTCAAATCCGAAGGCGCGCTGAGCTCGGGAAGAAGTTGAAGGACCACACGCCAACAGTCCCCAAAAGTCAGAACCACCCCGAACTCCTCGCGCCACCAACGGATAAGACCTGCTATGGAGTGAATACCCTAGCCCATAGACTCCAGATAAAGCTCAACGACCTTCATCATCAGTCCACCCCAAATATCGTAACCGTTCAGAAAAATAGCTAGGATTGTAACGGCCTCCCTTTGGTCTATAAAAGGGACTCCGAGAGCTCATTTTCGCACACGCTTTTAGGCTATATACACTTGCACACTTGGTTGCACCTAGACGAAAATCACTAGCATTTAGCACCTTATTGTTCAATTGTTCTTTCGTTGTATCTCATCAATCGTATTTTTATTTGAATTATTATAAGTTTTAAAGGTCCCTATCTAACCACGAATCAAACCTCAATAAAAGATTATAATTTAAAAATTATTAGTACAATTACTATTAATTTCTAAGTGATAGTCCATCCAATTCTGCTGCAATTATGCAATTGAATTTGAACTTCTTCCATATTCTAGATAAGTGCAATTCGTCCATTATTTTTTGTTATATTTGTATTTCATTATGAGGTAATAATTTTAAATAGCAAAAGTTATAAAACATATTTACCTAATAGCAACTCTTATGAAAAACTCCACAAAATAGCAAAAATGTACTTTCTCTGTCAACAATGTCTCAATCATCCAATCATTTTTATCGTTTTGTGCAAAAATTACAACTGTTTGTATATTATATTATTATCCATTTAGGGTTTTATTAAAATATAAATAAAAAATTGAGGCGGACTTAAAATTTGAAAATGGGATGAAACTCGGTTCGAATTGGGCTGGAAGTAATTCAATTCGGATGGAATTCGGCCATTATAGCTGGAATTCGGCTGTGTAATTAGGTATGGAATTCGTCTGGAAATTCGTATGGAATTCGGATTAAATCATATGGAACTCGCTTAAATGAGATGGAAGTCAACAAAAATGGGATGGAAGTCTATTTTAAATAAATTTTCGTGTGCGATCTTTTGAAATTTACATTACATGTTGCGATTCTCAATTAATATAAATCATGTAAAATTTGTTGGTATTTAGAATTGAAATGCTAAGCACATAAAATATAAATTATGGGAATCACAAGCACTTTGAATCGGAATTTCATGTCTTCAAATTTAAGACAATTAAATTGAACATATTACAATACGTGAGGCAATTAAATTCCTTTAAACCGAACAAATTAATTAGGCAGAACTCTTTCTGGACAGCCACGTTTCGTGTGACTTGTACATCCACATATACTGCATTTCTTTGGAGCTCGTCGTTTACTAGTTGATGTTTATCCCGCCTCTGCTCCCGAAGGACGGCGACTATTTCTTGGTCGACCGGCTTGGCGATTCACAATCGGCGGCAAAACAACACAAGCTTGTGCTTCTGGTGATACAACCCACTCATCTTTGGGAGGCAGTGATGGGTTTTGTATACTGAAAGCATTTATTACAATGTGTATACAACGGTTTATTTCTCCTATCTGTTAACAATCGTACATGTATGAACAATGGTATCCTCTTGTCTCACCGATAGGGACGATCATACGGCGTGTTGTAGATCGCAGAAGACAGTATGATCACTTGACCTAGTGAGACATAAACCTTGATCACAGCCGAGACAGCGTATGAGGATATGTATGTCCGGATGGCTGCAGCATTGTCGGAATTAGTATCTATCTTGGTTACTTGACATGCTGGTACGCAGAGGTGGCGTATTGATGGACCGCAGTGAGATATATTCGTCTGTCTGACATCAACGAATAAAAGATCTCGTTATATTGATTGAGTCCAAACCCTAACGAAGGTTCAGGGGTTTGCACGGGTTGACTGTTGCTTTGACTTGCCATGGTGGAGAGCCAATACAGCGCGCTCGTATATCCGCATCTTGGGTAACAACAGTTCGTGTAGTACCACCTGAGACTGAACTTAGATAACCATATCCGAGACTGAATGACCGATAGCATCATTCAGTCTTGTTTTCGTAGAAATTTGATATTGATGACATTCGAATGACCGATAGCATCACATCCAAAAAATCAAAAGATACTTTATTACCATAGATGGTAATTTCCAATTTATTCCTTATACATAAATATTATGTTAAAAATAACTTCTTTATCCACCATATAATCCTTTTTAACACCATTATTCCTTGGATAAAACTATTTATCAATTTATTAAATTCTTTTTTAATTTATAAACTTGGCAACCAAGTTTTATTGGATTCAAGTGTGGAAATTACTTCTTTTTCCCCCACTTTGCCATCTCCATATTCGAACACACACACACACACACACACACAGAGAGAGAGAGAGAGAGAGAGAGAGAGAGAGAGAGAGAGAGAGAGA